>OU426979.1:143457302-143579802 GCA_911387785.2 Aelia acuminata | reverse complement strand
TTTGTATCTAGTAGAAAAATGGTGGAATATTACTGAGATATGTCTACCTTGAATTGTTAGTCTCTAAATCCTTCATAAATAGGTCCAGAAAAAGAATAAATCATGATTAAAAATAGCTGTAGATGTTTTCCAAATTTGACTAGGACTATGAGATTGGTGTCGTTTAACACACTATTCCATCCCATTTTATATGGTATACAGCAATGTATAGGTTGGTGCTAAAGACATTTTCATCAAACTAAATGTAATATTTTAATTTCAATATTCTCGAAAAGGGCATCTATTAAATTGTTTATATATTTTTGAAAAATAGTTAGTATTATATGTATTCATACAACTAAATATAAAAGTGGGATAAAAATTTCTTCATTACTAAAACTTAAAATTAAAAACTAGTGATAATATTCCATAAATCTAGCATTTTATGATTAAAAATAGCTGTAAATGTTTTCGAAAATTGAGTAGGACTGTGAGATTGGTGTCTTTAAACAGCCCATTCTATGCCATTTTATATAATATACAAAAATGAATAGGTTGATACTAAAGAAATTTTCTTAAAACCAAGTTTAAAATTTTAATTTCAATTTTCCCAAAAAGGGCATTTTTAAAAAAAAAAAATTTTAAAAATAGTTCATACTGCCTATACCTATACATTGCTGTAAATCATCTGAAACAGCATGGAATGCGCTGTTAAAAGACACCAATCTCATAGTCCTAGTCAAATTTTGAAAACATCTACATTTTTAATCGTGATTTTTTCTCTGGACCTATTTGTAATGGCTTTAGAGCTCAATAATTCAAAAAAGGGTAGACATATCTCAGTATTATTTCACAGCTTTTCTAGTAGATACAAGTAGTACACATAACCAAAATTCAAGAAAATCTGAGATGGTGAAGCTCAAGCCTGTGTTGAATTGACATGGAATGACTCTACAGTCTGTGTTGAAAAAATATAGTTTCATTTATTATTCAGGAATAAAGAAATACAATCAGAAAGAATTTATAATGATTTTCAATAGCTTGGTAAATCATTGTTTAAGCTTCGCATTCGAGGAATTAACCCCTTTTGACCAAACACCAGTGATATATCAATTAACATTATCTGAGGTAATAATTAACATTTTAACAAGATCGATAAATAATGGAAATAACAGAAAAGGCACTAGCAAAACAATAGGGAAAGTAAGCATCCTTTCTTATTAGGTAATATCGAATGGTGAACTAGGCATCAGGATTATATAGCACAACCTGACAATAATTACATTTTATGTGTTTTTTTTTTTAAAGTTCCCAAGCAATATTAATAATCAATATTTTTTTTTTATTATTTGCACTATATTGTAAATTTATGATTGTATTATAGACAAAAGAAAGTAAACTTTAATAGTTATAAAATAAATATTTTTACCACAAAAATTAAGTTCCTTCCATTCATATATCACAAAGTTCCTTATTTATATATATATATATATATATATTTTAGCGAGTGATAAATATTAACTTGTTATTCAATATTGTGTGTTTTAGACACTTTTAACAGAAAAAATAAATTGTTTTTTAATTTATCTCTGCTGTCAATACTTAGAATAATCACCAGTGATAGTTGCTTGTTGTTTTGAATTATATACTTGCATAGGTATTTGAATATATATATATATATACGTAGTGGAGGGTGGGGCACAATGAACACGGGGCACAGTGAAACAGTCGGTGCACTGTGCGAACTAACCAAATTCAGAAAGCAAGCGGTAAGGGTGGCTCCAAACAATGTCAGCAATTTTCCTCTTTCTGCTTGTTGTGTGACAGATTCCACGTGCCGAAGTTCGGTTTTGTGGGGTAAAACTAAAAATTTTCGTCGAACCGATTTTTGTTTTTAGTTATGAGTAATTATTTTATTCAAAGTGCTCTTACAACTTTTTCATTATGCCTGTATCTCCTAAGATTTTGCCTGACTTTGGCTTTCCTACCTCTTCACGTCCATCGTAGGAAGTTAAAGACAACAAAATGGCTAGTATGGGGTTTCTTGAAACAAGGGCGTTCGGGGCACAATGAAACACTTCATGGAGTGTTTTTGTTTTTTGTTGAGCAATAAGATTGGTGCGAAAGATTACAGTTTGGTGCGAAATTGAGAGCGGAACACCAAATAAACCGTATTAATTTATGAGAACCTTCTTCCAAAGTCAAACTTTCCTCTTTCCTGAAGAGTTTCGTGGCTATCCTAAAGCAGAACAGCGAAAAAGCCGCCTGAAGCCGATTAAGTTTTTTGGTTAATTGTGGTGTTGTTTTTTTCAGCTGTTTCATTGTACCATTGAGGCACAATGAAACATACTTTTTTTTTGGAAAATAGCTGCTCACGGTCAGACCTGATGCCTAAAATAATGTTTAACGCATTTCTTATATAGATTAGATCCTAAGGTAACATGGAAAAAATAAAAAATTGAAAATTGAAACTCTCAGGTGGGGTGCTATGGTTAAAATGTGTTTCATTGTGTCCCACCTCCCACTATATATAATTAAACAATCGGGGCTTCAAGGTGAGGATGGTTTGGAGTGGCTTATAAAATGAGAATCATAATTCCATATGGTGGATGACCGAATAATAGATATTATATAGATAGTTTATATAGATCGGAAAACCTGGAGCGAGTATGTTGGAATGAACCGATGATTTGAACTGAAGAAGTTTAAGAAGAAGAAAGATGAAGGAGATATATCATCGAGGGCGGGATTAGTAACTTGGAAAAGGAGGTCAGGAAATACTGCTGTATGAAGGATATCAACATATTAACTTGACGTTATATTGTGAAGACTCTCGCTATCCCAAAGAAAAAGCGTGATAAACAATTTATTAAATGGTAGTATATCAGATGCTGTTGTAGTCAGTAGCGAAGAGCAGCCGATTGTTCCGGTCTTTGGTGTTGGTATTTGTTTCGGTGTGAGGTTTTTAAGTTGACTCTTTTTCCAGGTGCAGTCCCAATTAGCGGTTCTGTTCAATCAGGAATCGCGTGGTTATATTGAGGTTCAAAATGTATATTTTGTTAAAATATTTTATTTCATGTGTTGTTATATCATGGCTAAATAAGCTGGTTCACCTACATGGACCAGGCCTCTCAAAAAATCAGCTAACAACTTACCTCTATGGGTAACAGGCAATACGAGTATAAGCATTGAAGAGATCCCCCACCCACATCCCCAATGACGATGCTGCAACCTCCTTCCCAGGAAACGTTATTGCTCATTTTCGTGATTAAGAAGTTTCTGCAAAAATAAAAGTCCATTACTCGGAAAAAACGTACTCCCAACCAAGTTCGTTAACCTGTAAAAATAATCTAAAATGTCCCGTAAAAACTGTTGAAGAAATCAAGAGGAAGAAGGTAGTACAGACAATGTGTAGCAAATTATTTATGTGATGAATAATTAATAAGGTGATGAATAACACACCGAACTTGATAAATTTTCCAGTAACTTTCACGATTTCCTATATAGGTATGAGGAGTACATACTAAAAATCAATTAAAAGATCTTCAGGAAGATAAATTACTCAATAAAGCAAGAAGAAGAATGACGAACAAAAAAAACCCTACTAAATTGGAAAGTATATTAAATGTAGCATCCCTAATGTGAAGGGAGGAGGACGGAATTTTTGCTGGGGGGGGGGGGGGGGGGTGGAAATGGATTTAATTAAACAGGCAAAGGGATACCTCAAAAAGTAACATCGCTTGCCCTGGGTGAGAAAGATTCGAGAACTCGGGGTCTTATTGAGCCTGTATCGTAGTGAAGAGTGTAATTATTATGAAAAATAAAACAAAATTAATAATAATAATAAATAGGAATAGGATTTTTATGTAATAAAAATTTCAAAATATGTACTTAAATATGAAAGTGTATTTCCAAATATATGTAATAATAATATGGAAATTGGACGAAAAAAAAAAGATATTAAAATAAGGTAAACGTACCGGTAATGGACACAGTTAAGGAAATTTTCTATGTTTTTTTTGGGCTGAGGGTTTCCATTGGTACTCATGAGATTGAACACACATCTGGGGTATGCAAAAACTCTTCCTCCTTCAATTTATGACCAATAAAATACTTATTAAAAGCAAATTATATTTTTTCTAAATTTTTATATAATGGTCTAATTTGCACTGGTAGTGGCCATTTATAAATTCAGAAAATTCAATAGTGGACACCTCAATAGTGGACCAACATTTTCGCTACTTTTTCTTGTTTCTAAAGTCCAAGTTATTGTTACTTAAAATGCATAAATTAGTACTTGCTCGTTTTCTAGCGTAATGGGCTAATAGGTAAACTAAAATAATAGAAATTCTGACAAGGATTATTTTTTTATAAGTGAAAAGCATATATGATGCTACTTGACGTGTCTGATCTCCTCCCTGCGCTCTCACATTTCTTATGTTCCGGGACAGCGAGATTACTTTGCTTGCTGCCTGCGGGAGCCAGGATTCCTGATCCTGAAGAGATGAGCCGAGGGTGACACGCAGCTATCTGCGTCCCATTGCCTCTGAACTGCCAACATATTTCTGTCTTTCGATTAGAAATGATCGAATCTAATCTAAATTGCTACACTTCCGACTTTTCCCTCTTCCTCTTCATTCTCTGCTTCTACTGCTATCACCCCTCCATATCCATACAATATTCATCGTGTTCACCAAATCCAAAGCTCACCTTCGGTACTACAACCTGAAGTGATCAAGAATTATCGTCCTCTGAGAAATTTCTGATTATTTCCCTTTTACTTCTCATTTTAGGTTTATATTCAGTAACATTTTCTCTTTTGTCTATTTTCTTTCTATTTTCTCCAACTGTTGTCTCATCTTTCTATTATTTAATTACTAAATCTGATGTTACAACTAAAGTAGTGTGTGCACAATCTTTGTTGGGATAACTTCATTGGCTTTATTATGCCACTCAACAGAAGATCGTTTGAAAGTGCTCAGAATGATTATGAATTTTATGATACATTGATCATTATGGTTGCTATCAACATTGCTTTTTCCTCTTCTGTCAAAATTTAAGAGTGTTTTGCTTTATCGATGTGCTATACACAGGATTGTTAAATAAGTAGTCATTGTTTCCTTGTACACTCTTCCGATTCACTTACTTGTAAGCAATCTTAAGCCAATCTTCTGTAAGCTTCCTTATATTTATTTGCATGTAGGATCTTCTCACGTTCAGGTAAAGCTCTTTTTATTTGCTTCCAAACATATAAAAATAACACAATTTCGGCTTGAAGGCATTTAATATACCAAGGCCAAAATATCACTTGAGTCTTGTTAAGACAATGTGACTCATGTTTGTTTACTGTCGTAAACGAATACGGTATTTGAAGATTTTTATTGGAGCCTTAATAAAATAATGAACAATATTTTTATTTGATATCTATTTTCCTCTACTTATTCAGTTGTGTTAAGTATAATTATGTAGAATGGCCCTTAAGCTCTTAGATAATTTATGTCATGTCACAAGAGTATCACAACTGATCACCGTAAAAGAAAAAAAAAACAATTTTCACAAATCAGTTTATTTAGTAGTAAAAATGCTTGGTGTTAGTAATGGATGGACAGGAGGTGTCCACTTAGCGGTCTGAATGGACTGAAAATTAAAATACTTAAATAGTTCAGTATTCACATAAAAATAAATATACATCTATATAAATAAGGTTGAAATTCTGTTTGTTTGTTTATTTGTTCTTTATAGAAATCCATACTTGTCCTAAATTCTCCAAATTTCGCTCAGTGGTTCTTTGATACCAGGTGCGAACACCTGATCATATTAAAATTGCATAACTTCAGCTGATATTCTTTATTGTTATAAAAATCATAATGATCTCACTTTACAATGTTTTTTTTTTTTTTTACGAAATCGACCGTTTCTTTAGAAAAATGAAATTCCCCATGTTAAACCGGGATATACAGCTATAATCTATGTAAATAAATATGAAATTCTGTTTGTTTTTCATAGAAATCCATACCGTTTGTCCTAAATTCTCCAAATTTCGCTCAGTGGTTCTTTCATACCAGGTGCGAACACCTATCCATATTAAAATATATGGACTTCAGCCGATCTTCTGCTGATATTCTTTATTTTCCAAATTTCGCTCTGTGGTTCTTTCAGACCAGGTGCGAACACCTGTCCATATTAAAATTGCATAACTTCAGCCGATCTCAGGGTATATTCTTTATTGTTATAATAATCGTTTTGATCTCGCTTTACATTGGTTTTTACAAAATCGACCGTTTGAGTCTATAAAAGTCTCAGCTTATAGATTTAAAAATCTGGTGCGTGCGCGCAACACACAACTTTCACTTACCAACTTACTTAGATAAGAAATTGTCACTTCTCAAATGAACAGAACGGCTTTAATTATGAACAATGGTCTGTCATTAAAGGCGTACTCCGCATGCGTGGGCTCAACGAGTTTTATGAGTTGACTGAATATTTTTCTTTTTTTCTCCTCTTTATGTTTTCTTTATTTTTATCATTTCTCATATTTAGCCATTTCTTATTTTTAGGCGTAATGAGAGACAGTTAATTTCTGCATATAAACAAAAACAAAGGTACTTTATAGGATACAAACAAACAAAAAAGGCCCCCCCCCCCAAAAAAAAAGCCCCCTCAGAACATTTTAATAATGATAAAGCTTACCTGATATCAAAGAACACCTAATTTTTATTAAACATGACGAATTTGATAAAAATCGTTAAAGCCCTTTTTGAGATCATCGAAAAAAAGGTAAAAATTGGAAACAAAATTATGAAATAAAGTGCCCGCTCCGTTCGACCAATGTTGATGAAATGTTGGCTATCACATCTTTGGCATATACATACATCAAATACCCAGTTTGATAAAAATCGTTAAAACCTTTTTTGAGTAAATAAAAAAACACGTGAAAATGATACAAAATTTATTAAGTAAAGTCCCCCCTCCGGTTGATCAATTTTGATGTAATGTTGGATATCGCATCATTGGCATATACATACATCAAATACCCAGTTTGATCAAAATCGTTAAAACCGTTTTTGAGTAAATAAATAAATCACGTGAAAATGATACAAAATTTATTAAGTAAAGTCCCCCCCCCCCCGGTTAGTCAATATTGATGAAATTTTTACAGTCATATCTCGGGCATGTAAATAGATCGAATACTGAGTTTAATCAAAATCGGTAGAGCCGATTTAATAAAACTTAAAAAGTTATTAAATAAAGTAGCCCCTCCCTTTGAGCAATTTTGATGAAATTTTTGCTGTCACATCGCGGGCATATACACACACTAAATACCCAATTTCAGGTTCATACGGTTTATAGTTTTTGAGCTAGTCTGTTCACACACACACACACACACACACACACACACACACACACACACACACACACACACACACACACACACACACACACACACACACACAATCAAATCAAATAACCAAGCCGAAATGCTAGCTATATTGAAGGCCCTAGAGTGGTGGAAGGGGATAACTAAGGATCATGGAGAAAGAACACCAACTATTGTAATTAAATCAGATAGCAGAATCTGTTTAGACATATTGAAGAACCACAGAGACCACACTCCGATAGTCCAAAAAATTAAAATTCTTTTAAAATCAATCAACAACGAGGTGAAGTTTCAGTGGGTAAAGGCTCATAGTGGTGTAATAGGGAATGAGATGGCAGATATTCTAGCGAAGGAGGCATCAGAAGACGAATCGATAGAAGAAGCATATTCTCTGGCCCCGAAGTCGTACCTTGTGAACAAACTTCATAAGAACTTGATATCGGCTTGGCAGGAAGAGTGGGCACAAAGCGACAAAGGCTTAATTACGAAGAAATATTTCCCAAAGATCAAGTCAAGGCAGAATGCGGAACACTTCACAATTAAATATAAATTAACTCAGGTCTTGACGGGTCACGGCCGGAACCGGGCATATCTTCATCGTTTCAAAATTTTAGACGACCCATGCTGTCTATGCGACTCTCATACGCCACAGGCTTGGGAGCACAGCTGGGCAAAAAGTATTTTAATTTTTATTTTAAAATACTTTATTTTAAATAGCAACTATTTAAAATAAATTTGAATAAAATGCATTTTAACCTCAAATCATTTAAAATACTTTTCGATAAAATTATTTTAAATGCAAAATAAAAAAAGTATTTTGTATTTAAAATAAAAAAAATTAAAATGAAAATACAAAATACTTTTAAAACCTATTAGCTAGTGCATTGCGATTGATTAATAAATAAATTTTTTTTTTTAATATTGCAATTGATTAATAAATCGACAGTTTTTATTTATTTTTATTGGGTTGTCTTTGCTTGATGTAATGTATCTGATACTCAGATCATCTTCACTTTCATTTTGTTGAAATTATTAAATTAAATTTCTTTTACTACAGAACCAATATGATTCGGAACCTATTTAAACTAATTGGGCTACCCATTAGACTATTCGCTACCCATACACCATCCAACGATCTTCGTGTAATACGAATTTTACCAAATCAGCCCTAACGCGAACTACTGCTTCTTAGCCCTTACTTCTTTCGGACGTTTTCCATTAGTCACTGCCATTAATTTCTATGGAATTCGTTCACCACTGTTTTGCAATTTCACACTTCGATTTTATTCATCTGTCTGCTATCATCTCACTTGCTCATCATTCAATGTTAGCGTGCACGTTTTGCATTCTTAAAGAACCGCAGGAGGAATAATATTTTTGTAAACCCGAATTCTTAAGTTTTAAGGAAGAAGCCGTGAGCTAAGTCTATCGCTAGAATTTCTTACCTCTAATCTAGCCTGAATTTCCTCTCCAATTTCGAACGAACCTCAACCGGAAAAATAATCACCGACTTTATTGAATGTATCAGTCATACACATTTTTACAAAGTTTACTTTCTTTTGATCTTTTGGTTGTCTCCAAATTGGGATCCTGTTTATGCCTTCGTTTATGGCTCTAACTTAATTTTCGATTTTTTCACTTTCCAATAAACCAGTAAAAAGTCTACAATTAACTCCACCCCCCCCATAAAAAACCTATTTATTTATAAAATTATTGTTATTTATAAAAATGATGAGGAATTGGCCTTGTTATTTGACTTCTGAACAATCTTTGTTACATATTTCGTAACAATCGGATATGGCGGTCAAAAGTTAATATTTAACCCTCCACCCCAAAACCTATGCATAAAACCATTTATGTGAAATGAATTGATTAGACGTCTATTTAGATAATCAAAAACACCAATGTGACAAAATTTGTTGAAATCGGATGAAGCGGTACAATCTTAATAATTGCGCCCCCCTCCCCCCCATAAAAAACAAAACAAAAAAAACAGCAACATCAAACTGAAATAAATATACTTGCTCAATATTTAGGAGCGACAGCTCTAGTGCAAAGGAATACACTATACTATTACGAAAATTGTTTAACTTCAAATAACCTACATAAGATTTATTTTATTTTATTATTTAAAATACAAATGAAAATACTTTTTTTTTATTTTAGTATTTTAGAATTAAAATGAAAATACTTTTTTTTATTTGATTATTTTAGAATTAAAATGAAAATAAACATGTGATTTATTTTATTTTAATTCTAAAATACTAAAATAAAAAAAAATCATTTTCATTTGTATTTAAAATACTTTTATTTAAAATAATGCCCAGGTCTGCTTGGGAGCACATAATTTATGATTGCGAGAATTTTGAAGCTATCAGAAGAAAACTTATTCAAGATGTCATCACATCAGGAAGTTATTGGCCCGCAAAAGAGGCTGACTTAATTTCAAAAGATTACTTTCCATCTTTTTCCAGTTTTCTAGCAAAAATAGACTTTAATATGTTATAGAAATATTGTGACTATAATTATTAATAATGTACATGTTATACGTTATGTGGTGCATGTGAAAAATAAAGTGATTTAAAAAAAAAAAAAAAAAAAAAAAAACACACTCACACACAGACCATTTCGCGGGACTTGGTTAATTGGACTCAGGGGACCCCAAAACGTGTATTTCCGTTGAAAACCGGAAGTCGAAATTTTTCACGATCGCAATACTTCCCTTACTATATATTTCATATATAGGTAAGTGAAAGTAAAAAATTAAATTCTCCGGGTGAAACCGGGATAAACAGCTAGTTTAAAATAATTATGAAATATCGAATGTAGTTAACAAATGGAAATGTAAGAACACAAATTAAACTTCTTCACCTCCATTATCTAAAACGTTGCAAATAAGATGCATTCTAGGGTGTTTTTTTGGAAAAAAGACGATTCGGTCGAAGTAAAGCTTTTTTTCTTTTCGACTGACGCGTCAGTAGACCTATTTTCTAAGTGTAACGCCTATGCTATAATGCTGTAAAAATAAAAATCGTGTATACCTTGAAATTTTGGCACTAAAAACAATTCATGACACCTTCACTGTCGCATTTAAATGTTTCTTCTGCGGATTCCGCGACGTGCTTAGCGGCTACTTTTTTTCTGTTTTCTTTTCTTGTTTGGTATTTGACACATTAGCTATGAACTCAAAACTAAATTTATAAAGCCCCTGAGGCAATATAAGCATTGTCAAGGATGAGGCATCTATATAACAAAATTTCTGATAACTGTCGATATTACTTTGTGCCGTTTGAATTTCCTTACGTTCATTCTCTGCTTTACACTTTATTTATTCTAGGTTTCGATTGAATATACGTAAAACAAGTAAAGAAGTTATTATTATTATAAAACATCCTCCCTTGACTTTGAGGCAATACAGATTTTGCAGCAATGAGATGTTTTCCATACGCAAAACAACTCACCGCTGCATGTTAACAATTATATACAAATTTACTGTTTTTCTGATCCCGATTAGTATTCTGCTCCGTTCTTCGACTTCTCACTTTTTTCTTCCATTAGTCTTAGTCCGGTGGTTTTCCTGTGACTGCTCCAGTTCTTCTTCCCAAGTGGGAGCGACCGATAATTTCCTTCCACCCGTACACAAAAGCTTTGAAGTACGGGTAGTTCTCCTCAGTCATCAGCTGAGGAAGATCGCTCTCCGTCAGAACATAGAGCCCTGTCTCCCTCACCAGTTTTGCTTTTATTGCCTTATAAGCGTTGCAAGCCAGTAAAATGTGTTCGACTGTCTCCGGTACCCTAAAACTTGGGCATAGGGGATCGGAGATGTTCTTGCCATATTCCACCAGTAGCGCACGGAAGCCCCCATACCTCGTGAGGAATCGAGAGACCCAGTAGTCCACTATGACCCAAGTGGCATCTAGCCTAGAAGCGACGGTAGGAAAATACCTCCTTAAGGTTGCCCCCTTTAAAGTATCAATCCAAGGCCGATTCCAATCGGCTAATGTGTTCTGCCGTATTATAGTCTTCCACATCCTTGGGTCTTCGCTGATCCTCTCTCGGAGATTTACTGGCAGATCTGCCAGGCCTTCTCTCTTCATCTTGTACCGGAGGTAATTTTCTTACAACAGGAGATCCATAGGAATGCCGCCCGCTAAGACATGCACCGCCTCATGAGACACTGTACTATACGCCCTAGTGACACGAAGCAGAGCCAGCCGCTGGATCGTCTTTTCTTCTGATGGTTCGAGAGATGCTAACTCCATGCCAGGGACGCATACCTCAGAATACCCAGAATCACTCCTTTGTAAATTGTTAATGTGGCTGGGTATCTGAGACCACAAAAAGCGCCCCCGATGCGACCGAGTCCATTAATAGATATGGCCACCCTATTCTTCCAATCATGATGTCTTGGTAAGTCACAACCTCACTTATCATATATGTGCAACTGCTGAAGTACGCTCGGCCACCATAAGCTATCGAAGGCGGTGGATAGGTCAAACAGGAGGAGCATTAAATACATCTCCGCCTGCTCTTCAACGTCGCGGCGTACTCTCTTGCATCTGCGGTCCCCTGCCTTTAGTGCATCCGTATTGCCGTGGATGGTTCACCCTTAGAAAGACTGGCCGTAGGCTCATCATTATTAGGTTCTCTAGCACCTTGCTACTTTACAAGGGAGGAGACATATTGGCCTGTAAGACTTTGCTAATTGCTTGTCCTTGTCCCCTCCCTTGTAAAGTAGCCTGATCTCGGCAGTTTTCCCTATTTTAGGAAAGTATCCGCTGTTTAGGTATTCATTGAACACAGGGGGCCTGTTTTTCCTTCCCAACAATAAAGGGGATTCTGTTTTTAAGGATTGCAGCGTCGATCGAGTCTAATCCTGGAGCACGGACAGGCTTTTGCCTGACTACGGCGATACGGAGGTCCCGTATGTCCCAGGGCACAAGTCAGTGCCGGGTGGGTTTTTCTTTTTTTTTTTTTTTTTTTTTTATTCCTCCCCTTCCTCGCCTTGTAGGCTATACGGGGTTTCCCAGGCCAGGGGAGATGGTGGGGGATTGATGCCAAGATTAATTAAATTTTCCCCTGGCTCCGGGTTTTGAACTTGCTATCTTCATGTTTCCAAACAGACGTTGCCATGGGCAACGCGTGTTTTCTAACGCGTTTGCCCACTCGGCCATCCCGCCACCCCCTCACTTACCTATATATCAAGGGAAAGTATTGCGATCGTGATAAATTTAGACTTCTGGTTTTCAACGAAAATACACGTCTTGGGGTCCCCTGAGTCCAAATAACCAAGTATCGCGAATGGTCTGTGGGTGTGAGTGGGACTGAACAGAAGAGCTCAAAAACTACAAACCGAAAGAACCTGAAATTGCGTATTTGGTAAATGTATATGCCCGTGATGTGACTGCAAAACTATCATCAAAATTGGTCAAATGGAGGGGGTACTTTATTTAATATCTATTTAGGTTTTTTTTCGATTTTCTCAAAAACGAGTTTGAAGATGTTGATAAAAAATGGTATTTGATGCATTTATATGCTCGAGATATGACTACAAAACTTTCATCAAAATCGATCAACTAGAGGGGGTACTTCATGTGGTAACTTTTTCCCCAGTTTTTTCCATTTTCTCAAAAATAGCTTTAGCGATTTTGATTAAACTCGTCATGTTTAATGAGAATCAAGTATTCTTGATATATCAGGTAAGGTTTATCATTATTAAAATGTTTGGAGGGGGCATAAATGAGGAAGGGGTCTGTTTTGTTTTCCTATAAAGTACCTTTGGTCATTTAATGGAAATTATTGTTTTCATGGGAACTATATGAAGTTTTCAACAACTACAAAGAATATTATATAATTAGACGACTAAGAGTATTATGCTGTCATTGTCGAATTCTCACGAGTAAATACATTTATTTATTAATAAAAAAAAATGAGTGTACTTAAAAGAGCAAACACAAACAAAAATAAGTAAATGAATGTGTGACTTATGAAGTCATATGAAGGATTATTGTGTGACTTTGAGAAACTATACCACAGATGACCTCTTTAATATCACTTTTTATAATTCGTGTAGCATTGACTATTGTTATTTTTCTTGAAATAAAAAATTGCTAATTAACATTAGTGTTATAATATAATTAACAAAACAGAGCTTTGTCATTGTCTTCACCGGATGTTTCATTTACTATTGGATTTTGATGACTATTTCATTTCAATAGACAGAAGGCGTCGCCAAACTGACAAAATTACATATCTCTTAAAACAAAAGTTTATAGGTAATCAATTAACAACAGCTCGACAATCCACCCGCCATACGATGTATAAATCATTGGTTCCCGATACAGGTAGTTTATTAATGATATCAAATTCAATAGTTTGGGCTCAATAAAAACAATATTTAGAGAAAGAGGAGACTTAAATTTCAAGACCTGGACAAAAGATATTAGTTACATATGCACTAACTGTAACAAAAGTGAAATAGAAGATATATTACATTTTATCGGAATGTGCCCAATTTTCAATTACATTACAAAGAAATATTTTGGTCAAATTTTAATAAGTAAAGAAGAATTAATAACAATGCTAAAGCCAAATAATTAAATGAAATCTATTTATATGCTAAAGAAACATTCAGATATAGACGGCTATTGTTATCAGAATCTGAGAAATAACATAAATAATATTATTTCTTTATTACCTTAATTTAGATAATATATACATATCTATGTACAAAATTATTGTACGTTTTCTTTCTTTTCATTTTAATTATATAAAGCATTCTTTATCCTTTAAAATTAAAGGATTTTATTATTATTTTTATCTGCATATAAAAAGTAACAGTCTCCTGACAGACGGCTAAAGCCACGTCAGAATTTGTCCTACTTAACCTATTTTGAAATTTGTAAGCACTAATTATTAAATACTTAATAAATATTAAATTTGTCACCACTTGTACTATTTGTAAATAAAGGATTTTTCTATTCTATTCTATTCAATTTTATATAAAATCCAAAGTAGGAATAGTGGAGAAAAGTATCAATTTATGTTTATTAGAAGCTCTTCACGGATCATTAAAAAGTTGGGACTGTTCATTGTTCTAAGTCGTAAATGGATTTATGACTTTTTCGCAATGCCAGTGTGCAGCTCGAACACTTCTCAGTCGAGATGAACACCTTGATATCCGCCATTCTCTTTGTAAGTCTCCTCTACGGCTGCCAATGCCAGGATAATGAAAGCGGTTCGGAAAGGGATGAGGAAACGACAACAGGTACGAGGGTAGAGAAATACACGGGTCGAAGATTTTATGATCCTCCTGGAATGTCTCGGGAAGAATGGGAAAAAAGAGCGGTAGTGAGGTATATGGCGGACACAGAACTTCCTCCGGATGGCCCTTTGCACAAACCAATGAGCACCAGAACATTAGGAAGAAGAAGAAAGACAGAGTCATCAGAAGAGAATAGTTACACGTATAACAATGGAAAAAAGCATAGATACAAACCAGGATCTGGTAATAAACCTGTAAACATTCCTCTTAAGAAACACAAGGGTGGACCAAACATTCCTCAGAGGAAACGTGGATCTGGTAAAAATAAAGCTAATAGAAGACCTGGAACTGGGAAAAAACCATTTTACATGATTGAAGAAGAAAACTTAAACAGTGAAGAAGATATCCCTCCTCGAAAGAAGAGGATTCCAAAGAGAAGAACTAGTGGCGGCAAAGGATTGAGGACCAATATTGAAGATAAACCGGCAAATACTGATCTTCCATCATTGAATACGATGTGGAACGACATGGTCGCGTATTTACGGCCTTGCAGGGACGAGGACTTGAAAAAATTCGACAGTGTTGTTCAGGCGATTAAGAATGGAAACGAAGATTTTCACCCACTTTTGAAGGAGTTCCGGGAAAGAGTTGCAGGTAAATAGATCTAACCTTTAATAGCGATTATTAAGTAAATCTTTTTATTTTGTTATATATAGAGCCCGAATTTTTATGAAGTAAAAATCCTGCATCCTGCTCCTTCCTTCTTGGGATTAGACAATATAATTTTAATTTCCTATATAACAGTAAAAGTGTCTTCGTAGGCTGTCTCACTGTTCCCGTCTCACTTATCCGCGTAGGGCTTTGCCGTCTTTTATTACGAATTTCTGTTTCCGAAGTGAACAATTAAAGATCGTTTACTGGTTAATACAAAGCGTTTTTGTTGGTGAATAAAAGGCATTAACAGGAATTCGGTTAAATGAACACTAGTAAAAAAACGATTTGAGACAGTGTAAAAGGTACAATTGAAGGCCTTATATCTACTCTAAATACATTTAAATCTGCAGCCAACTCCCAATTATACGCGGAATTTAGTGCCATGACCGCTGCTGATAATCAGATTTGCATAAATGAATAAAAAATGGCTTAAATTCCTTAAAATTATATTTTCCTTTCAAAATACATTATTTTGGCCTAAAACCAAATTATGGCCTATTTTTTATAAATCTAATTCTAGAATACAGCTATTCAATCATTTTGCAATATCAATTTTGTATGTACAGTCTCGCTATTAAAATTTAAAAAGTAGCAGCAACATCAAAAAAGTTCACGAAACACATCACAAACATCACAGGGCAATGTCAATTATGATGTGTGTAGTTTATTCCGCTTAGAGTTATTTTTCTGAAGTCAGTCAGTGAAAATAACGTCAGAACTTTAGAAGTGTGGCTTTTGTCCGTGGTCTACTTCGCGCCGTTTAGTGTATAATAATAATAATTAATAAATGTTTTATTTCCTCATTAGTATTTACAACTTTTTTTTTCTTTTTAACAAAAAACATTTGTTTGTTTAACGTCAATTTTTATGCTACAAAGGCTAATCGGACGATGCTACAGTGGGAGTCCTAAATTTTGCCTATCCAGGTTTAATTAGGATAGGGATCTTTAATGAGTACCTGACATCGTAAAGGCTCGGGACCTCCATTTTACGTCCTATCCGAGGGACGGCATAGCTAAGGATTTTTTACTACCATTAAAAAATCCTAGGGCCGCCACGTGGCGCCAACCCGCGAACTTTAGTATTGTAGGTTGCCATGCTAACCACTACACCACAGGTGACCCCAGAAAAAATTTTTTGAGGCATTGATCACTGTGATCGTTAGCCATACTAAGTTGCCATTCATTATAACTTGAACCTAATACCTATTTGAAATTAAATAACATAGGTGTGTATCTTTTCCTATCCAAAACAATAATTCCCTATAATAATTTTATTAGACAAAAATAATCCTTAACTTAATAACAATAATCCTAAAATAAGCAAAGTCATTTTGAAAAATGGAAAATCATTTGATCTATTGATCATTGATACTTTTGAAAACTGGAGTATCGATCGAAATACTTACAGCAAAACTTATTCGCACATTTTCCCCCTTTTGTGTCAACCCGAAGGTGGTTGCCCCCTTTAGTTTCGGTGGACCATGCAGAGCCTGATTCTTCATATTAATAACAAGTTATGACCAAAGTGTCATGATGGTACGAATAGTTATAATGTCAATTATCTTCTATTTGATATTAAATATATGGTATAACATTTGACAGAAGGATGACTTGGAGCCCTCATGTCAAAACTGAAAATACTATACTCACTAATTTCAAAATCATCAAAATTGAAAACCAGACAGAAACTTAGTACATACCCATATTTACTGAAACCCATAGGAAATACGGCTCACTAATTTATGGTACAGCAAAAGAGATACACTTACAAAAACTACAAACCTTTCAATCCAAAATTTTACGACTAATGTCGAACCCTCATTTGTACCCTACTAACAAAACACTACATACGGACTTACAATTACCAAATATCAACGAACAAATAAGAACCCTCTATTCTGGCTTTCACATCACATTGCGCGGACATTACAACAGACTAGTTAGTGACACGGCCACGACTGACATGCCTTTTATGAGGAGGCTCTAAAGGAGTTGGATGAGAGACCTCCTCTCCTGAAACAAGACCGGGATGATGTGCTGCTGGGCACTATCTTCCCTCATGCCTGAAAATGCCAACACACAGCAGTTTTCATCTCATTTGCTGATTGTCGCTTATCATTTGCGACAGTTGCAAATAACAGTCTGAAAAAAATAAAATAAAATGTATGGAAATGATACATACCCGCTTTTTATATGAAATAACTGATATATACAATATGATACATAATACTTTTGCAATATAAAGTTAATAATATGATATAAAATACATTTAATGACATATTTTAACCTTCGCAGAATATTCTCAAAAAGATCCTTATGGTCCATTCTGCCTTATCCAAGACGAGTTATACAACAAAATGGTCCGCCTTGTTAATGAGCAATAAAGAATGCATCTATTACATCTTACAAAGAATACATCTTGTACAGAATAAAGAAATAACTAATCTAAAAAAAAAAAATTCATGTAACTTAATGTTTAAATAAATCTTTTTGTATTGGAAAAAGAATTATTTATTAATAACCCAAACACCTGTAAAATAATTTAGATTAAGGAAAACCATTATGGATAAAGGGCAACCTTTTTGATATGCCAAATTAACCTTTTCAGATTGGGTTTGAGTCATGGAGACGAACTAGGAATGTTGTCATGTCAAATCAACTACTTCGGCTCGAACTTGCATGGTTACTTGAAGAGGGTTAGAATAGTTTTCCTCTAAATACAGTTTCTTTTATCTTTTGATAAAGTTTTTATTCTTTGCAGTTATGACTAAGCTTAAAAAAAAATGATAAAAATCATTTCAAGGTATAATGGAACCTACCCTCTATTAACAGAAAGGTTCTTATTTCCTAATAAAAAAACGCAAATGAAAAGGTGCATTATAGCTCCTATCGTTCCAAATGAAAAATTCTAATATTCTACCCACCCTACCACCCCCCGGTCATCGCCTCATACTATTGATAGTATCGATAGTTTTATGTCCGAAACTATCGATAGCGGAGAATATCCTTAGTTAATCATCAAGGATCAAGTAAGATGATCTCTAGTTTTAATACTTGGCGGCTATTAGTTTACAAGAGGACTGTAAACTCAGATGAAACTATGTATAAGGGTAAGGAATTCGAGGGACAGACAAGATTCCCTCTTAAGTATTCGCATAAAAAGAATACATTCCAAGTATATAGTATTTCTTTCAATGAATAAAAAGTTTTATTCTTTTTACCACTGATCGCGTTTTTGTATTGTCTTTATATTTGATAAATTTAGGAATGAAGTATATTGTGTTTCAATTTACCATCCAATGGAAATTTCAAAAGTAATAAATTTGATGATGATGAAGTCTTAACGAACCCAAAGGTTCCACCATTCTCGCTTCCTGCACTGCTCTATCCACCGACCGCCATCCAGAACCAACTTTGACAGATCTGCCTTAACGCAATCCTCCCACCTCCTTCTCGGCACACCCCTTTGACGTATCAAATTCGACACCGCGCTTATTTATATTTTCGAAATTCGTTCACTACTAAGTTTCGCAATGTTAGACGCCCATTTTATTCGCCGCGCTGCCACGCCAATTTTGTTTATCAGGGTACAGTTTACTCACTTCGTAATTGTGTAAGCTTTGAAATTCTCCGGTTATTTCATCCCTTTTCGGTCCAAATTTTCAGAGTAGTACTTTATTTTCACAAACCCTAAGACGTTGCTCATCCCTCAGTGTTAGCGGTCACGTTTCGCATCCGTAAGGGATCGTTGGAAGAATAATAGTTTTGAAACTATTTAATTAGAAGATAAAAGATTCGACCAAGGCCGGGAATCGAACCCAGGACCTGGGTTCGATTCCCGGCCGTGGTCGAATCTTTTATCTTCTAATTAAATAGTTTCAAAATTATATCTTAATTGTATAACCAACGACCATGAATAAATAACATCATTTAATAATAGTTTTGCAAATCCGAATTTTTAAGTTTCGGGACAGAAGACGCGAGCTAAGCGATTTCGCTACTGAACAGTAGAGAGCATTACTGGCTTTTAATCTAGCCTTAATTTCTTCATCCGTTTAATTTTTTCTTGTTACTGTCGCCCATAAATATATATACGTGCGCCATAATAAACGTGCGCAAACATTTTCTACATTTATATAAGCAAAATCATCACCACTTCTACGGCTAACCATATAGCTCATCTTGAAACCCTACTGCTAAAGATCTGCTCTTAAGGAAGGATGGCACTCGATATCTATGCAGAGAATTCCGTGAGACACGGAGTCGAAGGCTTTCGTGCAGTCTATGGGCATCATAGCCGTTGCCTGTTTCCAGTTAAAATTGGTATTGATTTTACACTGCAGCTTCATGATTTTAATAATGTGATGAACACACAGAATCCTCGGAAGTAATTGAAGATGATCTTCTCGTAAACCTTTTCAAGGAGAGGAAACAGCCTGATGGGTCTGTAGTGGTTATCCTTATCTACTGGCTTACTTGGCTTGAGAAATGGAGACAGAATTGCCTGTTCGGGGGGCCTGATCGGGGAAATATCTCAGTCTCAAGCAAGAAATGTATAGGTTTGTAAGATGAGTTACCCCTTTCGTTGGAAATTTCTTCAGAAGGACCGTTTGGACTCCATCATTGCCAGGAGACCGGTTCCCATGAGACCTCCGAAGAGGTTTTTAGATGTTTCGGACTGACGAACAAATAATTTTTGTCCCTCGCCATTACTGGTTTCGACATTTGGGCTCAATCCGATGATTTGATGTCTCTTCAATAGTGCACCTCTAATAGTTCGGCCTGTTTGATGGGGCCCAAAAGGCGGTCTTCGTACGTACGGCGCACAGTGGGCGAAAATCAGATTTTAGGTGGACAAAATTCATATAAAAGATTTTATAAATTGCCCACTAAATATTTTTTAGTATGAGTTGGAAGAATGGAAAATGTAAATATTTACTTTCTTGGATTGTCAACAAGCGCCGTAGTGGATTATGAATACGTCTATAACAACGGGCATAATTTTCACAGTGTTCATTGCAGTGCTGTTTTTGGAATAACCTTGCCATTCTTTGACCAGAAACTCTTCACTTGATTTTTTAAATTTCATGAGAAATGGATACCAAAGAAACAAGTGAGTATTAATATTTCAATAATCGGGGTTGCTACATGGATATAGTTTTACCTATAATAAATAATATCATGAGATAGAACATTTCCATATTTCAATGGAGAATTACTTGCAGAGGGCCAAGGAGTGCCAAGCTAATTATTTCATCATTATTTCACTCAAACCATATATTTTTCATATCCACATAGTTTTTTTTTGCGATATTTTGCGTTGTGAAGAATATTTACTAATTTAGGATGGATTTCAGGTTTCGTGCTCACCGTTCCACGAATGTGTGTATGTGTATTATTTTTTATGAATATATGTATTGTTTTTAAGTCAATAATAAATGCAAAAAGTTACTAGTGAAATGTTTCATAGATTTACTAAATGTTTTCCCAATTTGTATCCTTAACATTACTTCGATAGTTGGATAGACATTAGTTTGTTGAATATACTAAAAAAATATGGATCACAAAATTTTTTTCTATCACAAGATTTTTTCCTTACTCAGTGACCTCAAAAACATGAAACAACACAAAAAAATTATTTTGTCCACCTAAAAATGGATATTTTCCCACTGTGCGGAGCACCCATCATGCACTTCTTTGTCGCTGCCTTCGTGAGTTTCCAAAACTTTCTGAAGTCACCATGAGTCGCCTCAAGTCGCTGGTGCCAGGTCGCGTTCTTCCACAGGCACATCAGGTCTTGATTTGAGTGATCATTGAGTTGAGAGCCTTTTTGATATCCTGGTCTCAGGAGAGGTTATACTGTTCAGGTAGGGTGGCTGAGGGATACAGGTGGGGATGATAGGCTGAAAATGTGGGTAGATGGGTGGACAACCATGAAGGCAGTTTTAACCAGATGCCTCCCAAATTTTCCCAAAGGAAATGACAATATCTCCATGTATGCCCCTCTGTGTTTGTTCGCATCGTTATCTGTCTCATCACTTTACTTATTTGTATTTCCACTAATGCCTTCTAAGAGATTTTTACCCACGTGTATGGCCTCGATAACTTCCAAGGCGGTATTCCTAGGACCTTACTGCATTTACAAGTAACGCTTAGTGACAGTATCAAGAACTTTATCTAATATACAGGGTGTCCAAAAAGAGTATTCGGGGTTTAAAAGTTGAATAAAATCTCAAATATAGAATATCAAGTAGGATGTTTACGTTTTATTTAAACACAATGAACTGGGAATTTATTTAGAAAAAACAATATTGTCTAGGTGTCCACCATAACGCTGCTGGCACATTGTTCCTGAGATATCCGTCATTTCTGTTCTGATATTTTGCTTCAATTGCGTTAGATTCGTCGGTTTCATTTCGTATTCCCTACTTTTCAGGTATCCCCAAAGAAAGAAGTCAAGAGGACTAAGATCGGGACTCCTGGGAGGGCAGCTAATGGTGCCTCTAAGAGAAATCACTTTGTTTTGGAACAATTCGTTTACCGTAGCAATTGATAAGTCTGAAGTATGGCAAGTGGCCCCGTCTTGCTGAAGCCATGTTCTCTAGAGTTATATCCTTTAAACACTTGAAGTTCTTGGGCCAAAAAAACTCTTATCATTTCACAGTAACGAAAACCTGAATACTCTTTCTGGACACTTTGTATTTAACTTGATAAGCTTGTAAAAATATTCCTCCACCCCAGCAGCATTCACAACAAATAGCACTTAACACAGCTTTGAGTGGCTAGTTTAGGATATAGGACAGTGCTGCGTAGAGGGCCAATTCGCCAGCTAAGCAAAATAAATGCGTGTAAAAATAAACTTGATAAACGTAAAAGTAATGGTTAGATTTTTGCTAATGAGTCTGTTGCAACACCCAATACGTCTCACGTTATCGACGTGGAAAGGGAAGGTTGACAAGAAATAATTAAAAATTAAAGAAACTGTAAAGTTAGTTCTGCCGGAGTGCGGTGGTTGACAAAATAAGGTTTCTAAAATAAATTGTAAATAAATCAAGAACATATATTAATAATCAATGCCAATACGAAATAAAAGATAGATAAAAGTTGCATGATAAATTTTAATATGATAATTGTAAGAAGTATAAATTAAATTAATTCCATAAATAAAACAGTTACCTTAACAACAAAAAAATAAACATCTGACAAAATTTATCATTTCAATATAATAGGCTAAACTAATATTTCTAATTCATTTATAATTAACATTAACGTTAAGCTAACTTAGATCTAAATCTAACCTTTTTTTTGGTTAATTAAAAGTTTTTAATGATGTTCGTACAAACCCATTAGGGCAGGTAGTGATGGTAGACTATTTCTTCCAGATACATATAGATATGTTCCAAATAGATAGAATAGATATATAGAATCAATCTTCCAGTCCTCTGTGCCTCCAATGAGTGGAGAAGTCAACTGAAGTTTGGTACTCGTTAGAGCGAAAGAGAGAAAGTGCCGGCCGGCTGTTAGCACTGAACTGAACGCAACTGAGATTTTTTAATTAAAAAACAATAGAAAAACATATGATTGATTGTTCACTGACGCACATTCAAAAGAATAACATTTGTTCTTGTTAATAGAGCTATGATATTGTATAAATTGAAAAATACAAAAATCTTTTACATGTTAAATTTAAATGAAACAACACAAAAAAAAATGTAAACTTAAAAATAAACCCAATTGATCAACTAATTTAACTATGCGGTTCGGTCCCGAACAGGGTCTTATCTGCAACTGTATTTTATATACATTTATTTAAATTTGATAACTATTGTAGTAATAATTTAAAATGATTTTTCATCAGAAACTACTACTCATTTCAGAAAAATACTATTTTAAATATTTACAAAATGATAAGGGTTTGAAGACTTTAATAAAGTATTATTTGAAACCGACAATTAAATTTCAGAAATTCGTGAGATTTGGTTTATAAAACTTCACTTGTTTTATAAAAGAACTATATTACTGGTCGAGTTTCTTATGAAAAAAATATACAAAAAACAATGCAATAAACATTTCAAAAATATAAAGCTAGCTATATTTTAAAAGATAGCTGACAAAAATCTAAAGCCATCTAACAGCCATTACACTAAACTTTATGACCATCCAGTTTTTTCTCGTTTATTACCTAAATACACATGCTTTAGATATAAATAATAGACCATCGGAAACGTCTCAACGACCTCTATGTGTATAAAGCAACAAGAACATATATATGCAACTAGCTAGGGTGCCCGGCTTCGCTCCGGTAATAACAGAAAAACTTTAAAATTAAAGGAAATATAGAACAAAATTAGCACCTTCTTGAAACTTCGGTTTTAACTTGGTATCAATATTAAGATTCGAGAACTGCAGAGTCCGCCCAAATAAGGAACCCTTTATACATTATAGGGGGTTGAAAATGGAAAATGAACTATTAATTTTAATGAAACTTTGTCGAGTTATGCATCGTGTTTTATGGTTTCTGTAATTCTGAATCGAATAAGCCCATTCCAAGCAGTCAGCAGATAATAACTTATTAGATTATAGTTGAAAAATCTAATACCTCAGTTAAAGATATTATATTTCGAGTATAACTTAAGCGCCGAATACTGTGAAGATCCTATTAGATCCAGAAGAATAGGAACTACCGAAGATTCTTAGAAACTTTTTTTTAAGACTTTTCCTCCATTTCAATCTCCCTTAAGATATCCCCCCGTAATTTGACTCTGCAGAACTCGAATCTTATTACTATTACAAAGTGAAAAGCAAAATTTCATGAAGGCACAATTTTTCACCATATTTCTTTTTGAAGAACCAAGAGGGATGATAAACTCTTATTGAAAAAATGCTGTATTTGGAGTTAGTCATTTTTCAACCGGAATGCCTATCATACATAGTAATCAAAACAACTTCTTTTTCATAACTACAATAGAACACTTTAAACTTTTTATTTTCGATTTATATTCAGTCAATTTATCTCTTTTTTTTATGTGTCTTTTTATTCAATCACTGTACTATTCAGAAATGTTCACTCATATTGCATTAAATTTAGTTAAGTATACATTATATACTGATTAAACGTAAACTGTTGATCAATTAGTCTTCTTATGAGAAAATTAATTTTTTTATGAAACCAGTTGGTTTTCTAATTGATTGCAGAGATGTTGAATCATTATTTTATTTTGAAAGCAAAGGATAAACTAATTATTATCGCTTAATATTTTAGTAACTTAAAAAGAACAGCTGAAAAAATATATAACCTTTACAACCTCCCTGGATGAATGAACAATTAACATAGAGTGAAACGCCCCCTAGCGCTTTCTGGTAGCCTGAAGCTCGAACTAAATCTTTCATTCATAAACTCGTATCTCAATCTAAGAGAGGCTAATTAAATGGTGCTAGAGCCTTAAAATTCCAGTCCTTTTCTCTTCAATTTCACACCCTTAAGAG
Organism: Aelia acuminata; assembly: GCA_911387785.2. NCBI lineage: Eukaryota > Metazoa > Arthropoda > Insecta > Hemiptera > Pentatomidae > Aelia > Aelia acuminata. Next base: position 143,554,979 of record OU426979.1, on the reverse strand, counting down.
AAAAACGGAAACCTTATTCTCCGTTAGGGGGCATACAGTTACACGCTGACATAAATCTCTTAATCGTCCGTGGAGTCGTTTCTGAGCCTTATCGGCACGCACATTGTACACTTTGCTTTATAATATATATTGATTAGTTTTCGGGTAGAGACAGACGGGACTACCATATGACTCCGGATATTTATGACCATCCAGTTTTTCTCTTTTACTACTTAAATACTGCTGCTTTTCAATAAAACGATATACCGTTCAACGAGCTTTAAAAGTAGAAAGCAACAAAAACATTTAGATACAATTACTCTCCGAGTAAATGCGGGCGGCAAAATGACACCCGATATTGTATTGTATGACCATCCATTTTTTTCTGCTTCACTACATGAATACAGTTGTTTTTTGAAAAAAACGATAGACCGTCAGAATCGTCTCAACGCGCTCTAAAAGAAAAAGGCAATGAAAAAATGTCGATACAATTACCTTCTAAGTACCTACGTGTAAGCCGCCTCCCGCCGCAGCACCTACGTTGTTATCCTGACGGTTCCACAGTGACTGAAATGATTTGGCGGTAAAAAGAGCTGTTATCCGAGAAGAAATCCTACTCTTAGGCAGAAGCCGCAGTCATCTGTAATGGTTAAAACTGCCAAAACACGTAAATACTACGTAAGAGTTGGAAAAACCTTAACAACGGGGACAAGCCTTTTCCCTCCTCTATATACCAATCTACCATTTCTAGAAATATCACATACCTCAGATTATAATCTTGAGATGTTTTTAACAGCACCACAGTTATAAAAACGTCAAAAATGGTCAATTCGTAGACGAGCGTAAAGTTTGGAAACTGGAGTTGTGACATGGCGTGGAAGGAGATTTCGCGAGGTCAAATTGAAATTAAACCTTTAATTTTTAATGTTATATGAGTAAAACACTACTTAGTCGACAGAACAATTCAGGAAGCATAATTAGATGTGGTTTTAATGAACAAAAATGGTGAGGGGGCTTCAGAAAACATCGGGGACAGCGTATAGCCCTTTCTGGGAAAATGACCCATGTACAGGACAATATTATACTATTTATAAAGTTACGTTTAGTCAAGGCTAGTTCCTAATATTTGTCTTGAGTCTGATATTTGAAGAAACAATCTCCCTGATGCAGCGAAACTTTACAAAATTTACACATATAACACGTTAAACTTTTTTTTTTATGTGCGGCACATACGCGACACTGTCTTTGAGGTTTCAATTTTCTGCATCGAAATCATCTACATATACATCACTATTACTATTAGCATCCATTGTCTTTAAATAACAAAATTTAAATAAATTTATACTGCTTTAGAAAGTATTAGAAAAATACGAGTTGTTCTGAGAATGCAAACTCTACGAACTGTTATGGCTTCATGAATTTAAACTTAACGAAAAGATGAAAACAAAATATTATAAGACCTGTGTAAATAAAAAATAAACGTTCTGACAAATTATATTAAACGGAAAGAATTAGTGAGGCTCGAGACGACAAATACTTCGTCAAACTCAAAATTAACTAAGTTCGAAAATATAAACCTAGCATAAGTGAAATTTGAAAGAGAAGCAAACAAATTTTGTTATTTATGATGACTTTGTATGTTATGTGTAATGTGTTCCTGGTAAAAATACACTGATCCCTTTGTTTATATTAGGATAGATAGATCTCATTTTCTACTACTTTATTTTGTTTAACTACCCAGTTTTGATTATTATATATTATTTTTCTTTATTCATTTATTTGTTTTTATTTTTATGTAGGTTTAATCATTTTTCCTACTGTTAACATAAAAAAAATTGTTAAATATTTATTACTATTGTTCCACAAATGAGTCATGTTGATTGGAAGGATGAATAATCCAAAATGGTATCATAATTGTTTGTTTGTTTATTTAGGTTTTTAGGCGTATAACGTCTAGGTCATCAACGCCTTGAGACATTTTTGGATAAGAGAGGCTCAACACGATATGTACAAAATAAATAAAATAATAATATTAAGATATATTAATTATAGGTTAGTAATCATAAATTTAAAATATATTTATATGATGAAAAAAAATAAAATTAAGAGTAATAATGGAACAGCTGTTGATGTTAATGAAGAGAAAAGGTTAGTTTGTTTTAGTTGTGTGAAAAATCGTTAATTTAGTGTTAAAACCTTTCATATTTACCGAATAAGTGTTGTCTCAAGAAAATTACAACATCGAGAACAAAACACAAAACAAGATTGAGGAGATTTCGCCATCTACGATACGGGTCCACATGTCCAAAAAAAACGTGCTTCGTTAAATATACGACTAAAACTACTGTACTCACTCTTCAGACGATATATCAAATTAAAAGCCAGACAGAAATTAAATATTTACACATACCTATTAAAACCTGTCTGGACTTACGGAATACAAATATACGGCATTGCAAAACAATCACACCTGAATAGAATCCAAACCTTTCAGTCCAAGATACTACGACTAATAACCCAAGTTCCATTGTACATAAATAACAAGACTTTACATACTGATTTACAAATTCCTACAGTCATTGAACACATACGGACGTACTACAAACGATTTCATGATAAGTTTAAGGAACATACCAACAAATTAATAAAAGAAATGGCCACAACTGGCATGCCAGAGAACACCAGAAGACGATTGAAAAGGATCTGGATGAGAGACCTACTTACGTAAGGAATCAAGCACGTAAGTAAATTAAAGCCGCGGAAGGGGTGCCGCTGGGTACTGTTTTTCCTCATGCCTATCAAGCCATTTTGTTCTGTTTTATTTTATATGCCAGCACATCTGCTGATTGTTAATGTTTTTTATTTAACAGGCGCGGATTAAAAAAATAAAAGTGAAAAAAAAAATAAAAAGCGTAATAATAATAAAAAGAAACAGTAAAGTAGGGAGGTAACACAATGTGGAGATATCTACAATGGATCTGTAGAGGTGTAGGGAAGGTAGCTAATTAGATTTCGGTTATTAATTTGTATTTTTTAATGAATTTGATTACTTTTTCTATTTCAGATTGGTTATCCCCTATTGCAATTTTAATATCGGATGGTATTTTGAGGTTGTTCAATACTTGTTTATAGTAATAGCATTCTTCGAAAATATGTCTAACGTTTAGATTATTATTACATTTACAAACGGGGGTGTATCTCTTGTAATGAGGTGCGCATGAGTCAGTCGGGTATGTCCTATTCTGAGCCGAGCAATAGCCACCTCTTCACGGCGCTTACTGCGATTTGAAGTAGCCCACGGCATCACGTCGCTGTTTATATATTTAAGTTTGCTGGCTGGACTCTCCTCCCACATTGCCTGCCATCTTTTCTCTATAATTGCTTTAAGGGGGCGAGCAAGTTCCTGGGCTGTTAGGAAATGGTATCATAATAGATATCTATTACAATAGATTTTCCTTCTCTTTAATTGTTTTCACTCGGGGAAGTTTAATTTATATATATATACTACTATTGTGTGAGTTTATTCAAAGATGTACAAAAACTTTTGTAAGATATTTACAAATCACACAAAGTGTCTCTTTTCTCTTTCTTAAAATGATGGTTGATTAATTCATTTCTTCACCGGTCAGTCTATATGTCAAATAAATCCTTGGGTCAAACCTTTTCAGTAGTGTCAATTTTTTCAACGTTGGGTTGTCCTCAAAGTTCCTTTTATTTTTTCTACTAAAAATGAATCACAAAGCTAATGTTTATTTATTGCCTTTAATCCTCACATGGGCGGATGCAGCCGTAAAGGGGGGGGGGGGGGGGCTGCAGTCCTAAAGGGGGGGGGACTGCTTTTTTACCTTTATGTTCCTTTCTAACAACTAAAATTCTACTTGTTCTGCAAACTATATGTTCTTTAATTTGTTTCCTTACATTAAGGAAAGTCAAATTCTATCTTTAAATGACCAACAATTTTCCAAAGGGAGGGGCTGCAGCCCCCACAGCCCCCCCCCCCCCTGGATCCGCCAATGAATCCTCATGGAATTACCTATGTTTACACTCTGAATCCGTCTTTATTAAGGCTCAGTAGTATAGTTTATTGCAAACCAACATGACTGACGATTCAGTTCATTTTCGGCATATTATGCTGTTCTTTTTTAAAAAAGGGAAAAACGCAGCCCAAACTGCAAGAAAGATTCGCGCCGTTTATGGCAGCGATTCAATTGCTGATAGCATGGTTCAGAAGTGGTTTTCGCGGTTTAGATCAGAAGATTTCAATTTGGAAGACCAACCCCGGTCTAGCCGGAGTTCAACTCTTGACATCAAGGATATTATGACGGCCATCGCAAACAATCCACGAATTACTGTCCGTGAGATAGTTGTGGAGTTAAGAGCCTGCAAATCGACCGTTGGAGTTGACAAATCGAAAAGGTGTGCTATTCCACCAAGACAACGCTAGGCCCCATTTGTCTTGTTATTAAGCTTCAGATGGGAGGTTTTCCCTCACCCGCCGTACTCTCCTGACATTGCTCCTTCGGATTTCCATCTTTTCCGTTCCCTCGAAAATTTTCTACAAGGGAAATCCTCCTCTTCAGAAGATGACGACAAAACGAACCTTTTACTGTTCTTCGGGAGTAAGGACATGATTTTTGGAAAAAAAGGATAAAAGACCATCCAAGCCGTTGGGAAAGGGTAATCGCTAACGGTGGTAACTATTTTCTAGATTAAATAAATAAATTTTAAGCTGTTTATCAATTTTAATTTTTCTCCAAATTTTTCTACGAACTTTTCGGACAACCCGATATCTTTTATTTCGGTTGAAGATTGTTGAACGATGCAAAAAAAAAACTAATTTTTATTTATTTTGATTAGTTTTTAGAAAGAATTAAGCTTTTGGTGTACTCCACATAACAAATCCTGATTAAGAAAGTTAATTTTTACATATTAAATATGATAGAATGGTCCTGAAGGTTTGATACCGCCATATATGTAAGGTCCACTGAAAAAACTGTATTTGATATTAATGGCTGCATGCATTAAACGAAATCAGGAATGGCTAAATGAAATATTGTGCGTTGTTTTAAATTTTGGGATATTCTTGATTCCTGTCAATGATATGTAATATTAAGGGATATTAAAAAAGAAAAATTATGTTAATGTAATAATTATGTTTGAGAAAGTAAATTTTTCATAAATCTATATATTAAATATGATAGAATTGTCCTCAAGATGGATTGAAACCGCCAATATTTTCACTTCCAAAATTTATTTTATTACTATTTGAAACGTACTGTACAGAAAAAGAATAAAAATATGAAAATGAAGATGTTAATGAATTGATTAAAGTTTAAATTATTGTTATTCAGTAATGGTTGAACCAAGGTAGAAACGAAATCGCCATTCCACGTTCCTCACAAATATATTTTTTTAATATTCGTATTAAATTCATTTACTATTGGATTTTATACGAAATAGCGGAGAAAAGTTGGAATTTATCTTTATTAGAGGCTCTTCACGGATCATTAAAAAGTTGGGACTGTTCATTGTTCTAAGTCGTAAATGGATTTATGACTTCTTAGCAAAGCCTGTGTGCAGCTCGAACACTTCTCAGTCGATATGGACACCTTGATATCAACCATCCTCTTTGTGAACATCTTCTACACCTGTCAATGCCAGGAGGAGATATTTGAACATCAACTAAGACCGACCATTGCTACGGCAACGGATAGATATTTCGAATCTTATCGGAAGAACAGACACCAGAGCGAGCCTCCGCTACGAAGTGTCCTTCGCAAGGCCAAAAAATACGAAGTCTACCCAACAATAAGTTACGAGCACGAGAGAACAACACCCGATGACTGGCGCCCTGACAAACCGAATGATTTGGATGTGGGGACTCGAAGTAACGATAATATATTTCCAGAATGTGAACCTCAAATGAATGAGACACCTCCGGATTACTGCCCTGAAGAATACAACGAAGGAGTAGAACAGGGAAACAACCGCGATATCGCAGTAGAAACGAGATCACGAACAGTACAAAAACGAAGATTACCTTATAACAAGAGGAAGAAACCTTTGTCCAAGAGAGGGCCTCAAACTAAGAGAGGAATGAGTAGTAGTGATGTGGAACGCTTTATAGATTCCATGAAGAATACGTTTCCGCTCTGCGCCCCTGAGAACTTGAAGTTATACAACACAAAACTCAAAAGGACAGGACAAAAAAGATCAAATAAAGATGATCCAGGTAAATATGCTATAATCTCTACTTCAAAAATTAATAATAGGGGAGAGTGGGAGACAGTGACTCCTAGCTTTAATAACGAATAAAAGAAGTGTAACAAAAGTAACAATTGAGCTGCATTGCGATGACCGTGATGTGGCATGCCTTCAAAGGAACTTTTCCGAAAGTCAGGACAATCACTTGTTGACAGTAGATAATCTTTTTCGTACAGATGGGTTACCAAAGAATAACACCTATATATGTTTTTATACCTTTATAAGAATACTGACTTAACAATAACTGTAAAATTTAGGAAATCATTTTTGAAAGATTCGAATTCATATATTGATGTCCCATGTTCCCACTCCCAAGAACATTAATTTTTCAGAAAATGATTATCTCGCAAACTTAAGGTGGAACACTATATAAGAGTGTGGCCACTTCACATCATTGTTCAGGAACATGCGACCATACTGATTTTGAAAGAGAAACTGACTTTGAAATTCCATAAATGTTAAGAGCCAAATACCATAATATTTTTAGAATCCCGCATATTCTTTAGCTATCAGTGATTGTAACCCTTGTATTTACGAACCAAATTTATTTTAAAATGTCGAACGTTATAATAATTTTTTACCGTTATATGTTATAGATAATTTTCTTCTCGATTGGAAAAATAGTACGTCGCACAAAGGGGCAAGCTAGGAAAAATGCAATCTACGAGACGTAGATGCATCGATTGATTTACCTTCATAATATATTTACAAGAAGCAACTCATAGTAAAAACAAGCAAGCAGTAAAAAAAAAAAAAAAAACTCGACTGTTAATGATGTTAGGTCCCTTAAAAAAGTAAATAAGCAATAATGAATCGAAAGGTACTGATAACTTCCAAATTTTGCTATAAAAATACTCAATAACTTACGGAGACATACAAATATAAGCTTATAAATGTGGGAAAATCGTGTGAGGTTGAGGAATGGTGTTTACATATCATCGAAACACGTCGATTTATAATCTAAGTAAGTGAAAGTTGTGTGTTTCGCGCATCGCACCAGATTTTTTTTGATTGAGTTGCATCTTCGGATTGACTTAAAAGTATATTTCTACAATAAAATTTGCATTACCAAGCTTTCCCGACTTCCAGCCTCTTGGCATTTCGTTTTAATTTTAGTGAATGCTAATTTTCAACATTTCAACATAACTAAAGACTTTGGAATCAAATTCTCTAGTTTAAACTAGAGCAATATAGCAATATATATTGAATCCACGTCCATACAACTTCGCCTAATAATATATAACTCCTTTCTCGGAATTGAAATTTCTTTTCCTGAATTATACAAAGGCAAAGGAAAGCAGCTAATTTTTTTGTTTTTCTTTAATATACCTCCTTAGTGACCTCTACCATAAATTTCACAGAGGTACTTTGCGGTACTTTTTTGTAAAATAACTGTTAAGGTTAAAATTTTCTTACTTTAAAACTTGTTAAAAAAAAATTGTGTAATGGGTCCAATTTTGGACTAATTATTTAGAGAATGGTTTACAAGTATAGCAGAGGTTCATATTTACTAAACACAAAGTAAAATTGAAAAAATATCAATACAATGATATGTGATGCTCAATTGACAAAATGAAGAGTTTAAACATATGTGATTAGTCAATTCAGCTACTATTTACATCCTAGTGTTTACTATAAAATCCATCTGATAAATCAAAACAACCTTTAATATTGTTCTAGCAACATCTCCCCTTTACACACTATACAACGGTTTCCTCAATTTTTATAATGACTTTTTTCCAACTAGATTGGCCATTCGTCCCCCTGTGCACAACGGCTCATTGGTCCTTCCAATATCTCAAGATTTTGATATTTGATACCGATATTTCCTAATTCAAGATCCTTCTTGATATCTCCTTTGCAGCTGTTTAAATGACAAACTAATAGGATGAAAAAAAACAAAACATTTTTTCACATTCTTTTGAAGTTGCAGCGATGAATTCCAATCAGCTTTAGTATCCCTAAAAACAAGATTATGGTCCATTTTTTTGGGGGGGGAGGGGGTCTGATTCACTTATTTTATTTTATTAGGAGATTTACTTATTTATTTTTTATTCCTTTAATTTAAGCTTTTTTATTAATTTTAGAAGGAACATATTTTACGTTTATTTTAAATATAATTTATTGTTATTTTAAATATAATATTGCTGTTAGTAAGTACTCATGTATTTTTTAAAGTTACTTAAACAATGATAATTCAACTTAGTGTCCAAATTAACCGTAACATGCATGTATTACACTGTTTTATTTTATCTCAGTGCCGTCTATTTCTTAGATTTTTAAATTCAAGATAACATATATCCATTAAAAACATGATGCATTTATCTTTTATGGCGAAATAGAAGAAAGTGGATCAGTGACGAGAAAGGATTGATATGACTTGGGCTCATTCTCTTGGTGATGTAATAGTGTTCTATTACATCACCAAGAGAATGATCGCGTTAGTTACGAAGAAGACACGGGTTTGAGTTCCAGTCAGGGCCAATCTTTCCTCTTCAAAATAATAATTTTTAAAATTATTATACATGTCTATATTATTATATATCCGCATTATAAACTAAATTATTATTATATATTTATAATCACATGTATATGTATCATTTAACAGATGAACGAGAGCTACGGTCATACGTACCATTATGCTTAATGGAGAGGTCAGTTCTAGAATATCTTCTAACCTTCGAGGGCAAAAGAAGGTTCTAAATGAATAACGAAAATTAAATTTAATCGATATTGCTGTTTTTTATTAAAGCAGGATATCGATTCCTAAATGATGTTATTCAAATTTCATGAAAAAAAAATGGATTTAAAATTCTTATTTTTTAATCTTTATAATAAAATGAAACACTAAGAAAATTGTATTCAAATAATTGGTAAATAATATAAAATTTTATTGCTATGAAATATTGTAAACATTTAGTAGTATGATGATAAATTAAAATTTAAAAAAATAGTAGCAATTCTATAAACAATAATAACTATTCTTGATGAATTAAAAATTATTATATAAATATTTTCTTACCTCAACAGACTTCGTAACTTCGACAGTACTGTGACTTATAAAAACAAGTTTTTCAAAATGGAGGAAATAGGAGGTCTGCTGGAAACACTTAGCGAAGGTAAACAATCACCAATTTCTTCACCAGTTCAAAAAAATAAAAGAAAAAACTAAGATTTTTTTTTTTTTACTTTATCAATTCGCACCTGTCAGCAAAGTGGGGACAATTAGCGAATGAGATGGCGGTAATATGAACTAATGACGTCAGGCATGAGGAGGGATCTCTTATCTACAGCCTTTTTAGTCTTCTGGTACCCATGCGAATCTCAGCCATATTACTTATTAAACTGCTTTGATGTCCGTACAAATTAATATAATATTGTTTGTAAAGTGTCGTTATGTGTTTGTTGACTGAAGATGGAGGTCAGTATGTAAAGTGTAGTTTGTCACGTACTAAGTGTGTCAAGTACTAAGGTGCTTTTGTAATCAGTCGTAACAATTTTGATCGAAACGTTTGAAGTTTTTGTAAGTGAGTCTTTTTAGCTTTGCCGAATATCTGTGAGGAATATGTCCATATGGGCTTTAGTAAGTAAGTGTACGTATTTAGTTTTGTTTCAGTTTTAATTTTGACGAATTAGAAAGAAATGGATATAGAAGTTTGAGTCTTTTTTCAAGAGTTCGTTTTTCCATTTTTACATGTCATCCTTCTATTGAAAGTGAGTCAGCCAGATAGTGTACTGTGTCCGTCTGTAGAGTTTGGTTACTGTCAATATAAACAGGGGGGCAGGTATGTTTTCTAAGCGCGAATGTAATGTGTTTTGATTTGTCATGATTGAGTCTAATTTTCCATAGTTGAAACCAGTCGTTTAATCTATGTAAATGATGTTGTAATGTCAAGGAAGCCTGAGTTGCATCCTTGTGTTTAGTGATAATTGCCGTATCATCAGCGTAAGTTGCAGTCAATGTCTCGTTGTTAATAGGTATGTCGTGAGTGTATATGATATAGAGTAAGGGTGCCAATATTGAGCTTTAGGGTACTCCTGCCAAGAGTGGATAAATTGAAGATATTTCCAAACCCTGTCGGACGAAGAAAAATCTATCGAAGAGGAAGAATTGAAGGATCAGGTAATATGTGAAAGTTAATATGGTCTTGAAAATATAAAAATCAGGAACAAAGTCCCATGGGAGCGAAAACAATTTTTTTTTTGCAGAAAGGTGCAATAATAATAATATAGTTTCCACTTACCAACTCACTTAGATTATAAATCGAATATTTTTTTCTTCTTTAAATGTAATGCCATTTAGAGCAACATCACAGGGAACATTTTTTTTTTTTCACAGTTTCTGATGTGAGAGATTTCGAGAATGAATCTATTGCATATTCTTTACTCTTATTATTGTTGCTATTTAAGTCAAAGACATAAAATATAATAATACGATAAATTTTGCAAGTGTAAATAAAAGTAAAACTTTACTTACTATAAACAGAAAAAGAAGAAGCTCCTAAAATTTTAACGACAGAGCAGAGGCAGGGGATGAGATTGGACTCTGGATTGGCCCTAATTACTTTTCTTACCAACTAAATTAACAACTTTCTTCCTCCTCTTTCAAACTCTACTAAAACCTTATTTTATTTTCAACAGTTATTATGAAAGGGGTACTTAGTGTCGTAGGCGAGGTTATTGTGCCCATTTTTGCTTTATCAAGAAATATGAAGGTTTAATATTTAAAAAAGGAATAAAAGTTAACTTAATAAATGACTAACATAATATCTTATAAATATATTGGGATATTCGCGTGTTTGTCAAGTTCGAGTTTTTTTTTTTTCGTCCTCCTCTTCTTCGCCTTTTAGGCTTTAGGGGGTTTTCCGGTACAGGAGATTGGGGGCGGAAGATTAATACCGAGTGTTATTAAATGAACACGAATTTTTTTTTTGTTAAATAAGGTATTGCGTAGAATATTTGGACTGAAGATGACCGAATCAACCGGAGAATTTAGACGTTTAAACAACGACGAACTCAGTGAACTGTATCCGGTAAATATAATAGAGGTGATTGCAGCTCGGCGAATAAAATGGGCATTTAAAATTGCGAAACTCGGTTGTGAGCGAATCCGTAAAAGATTAATAAGCAAGGGGCCGACTGGGAAACGTCCGAGGGGTAGGCCGAGACGGAGATAGAAGGATTGCGTGAAGGCAGGTCTGGCGAAGTTGGGTCTGGAAGACGGTCGGTGGATGGAGGTGTGCAGGGAGCGAGTTGTGTCGGCATCGAACCTTCGGGTTCGTTAAGCCTTTATTAATATTATTATTAATAATAATCCGTTTGAACTGGCTTCAGAGGTCTAAATATTTTTCGGTTGTCAGAGGAATCACGCCACTCGCAACACTCACGACTATCATTCAAAGATTAAGGTAAGGCGCACATTGAGACGACGAAGAGGAGAGCAGTTACAGCAATACGTGCGGTAGGTAGGAAACTGCGCTGCTCTGCTCTCCGTCTCCTCTGTCTTAATTTGCAGCTACCCTAAAGATCCGAAGGCCATTTTGCTCGGAACATTTTCGATTTATTAATTTTATAAGTCTAGTTTTTAATCGCCCTGTTGTGTGTCTGTAAAATCGTTCTGAAATTATTGTTAATTATGAATTTTAGACTGTTCAATAAAGGTAAGTCATTATTACTCAAATGTTTTTTTGAGAAGAAGTAAAATGACGAAATACTTCTGAATACTTATAAGATTTAAAATTTAAAAAAAAATCTGGTGCGTGCGCGCACACAACTTTCACATACCAACTTACTTAGATTAGAAATTAATGTGTTTTGTTAACTGCCACATCTCGAAGTTACACCATTTTCCACATTCATTTCTGATTTTTGTTTTCATTTGCTCTATAAAAAACACTAATTTCGTTTATTATTATATACAAGTTTTTACTTGTGATAATTCGGCAATGCAAGCATAATACTCCAAGTCGTCTGATTTTACAATTCTCTAGGTAGTTGTTGAAAATTTTATTTAGTTACAATGGAACAAATAATTTCCATTAAATGAACAGAACGGCTTTAATTATGAACAATGGTCTGTCATTAAAGGCGTACTACGCACGCGTGTGCTCAACGTGTTTTATGAGTTGACTGAATATTTTTCTTCTTTTTTTCCTCTATATGTTTACTTGATTTTTATCATATCTCATATTTAGCCATTTCTTATTTTTCGGCCTAACGAGAGACAGAGACAGAGACAGAAACAAAAACAAAGGTACTTTAAAGGTAACAAAAAAACAAAAAAGGCCCCTAACCCATTTAAGCCCCCTCAGAACATTTTAATAATGATAAAGCTTACCTGATATTAAAGAACACCTAATTTTTATTAATTTTATTAAACATGACGAGTTTGATGAAAATCTTCGAAGCCGTTTTTGAGATAATCGAAAAAAAAGCTAAAAATCGGAAAAAAGTTATGAAATAAAGTGCCCCCTCCGTTTGACCAATTTTGATGAAATTTTTGCTGTCACATCGCGGGCATATACATACACTAAATACCCAATTTCAGGTTCGCACGGTTAATAGTTTTTGAGCTAGTCTGTTCACACACACACCATTTCGCGGGACTTGGTTATTTGGACTCAGGGGACCCCAAAACGTGTATTTCCGTTGAAAACCCCGGAAAACACAAACACAAACACAAACACAAACACACACACACACGCGCGCAAACACACACACACACACACACACACACACAAACACACACAGACCATTTCGCGGGACTTGGTTATTTTGACTCAGGGGACCCCAAAACGTGTATTTCCGTTGAAAACCGGAAGTCTAAATTTTTCACGATCGCAATACTTCCACTTACTATATATTTCATATATAGGTAAGTGAAAGTAAAAATATACTAGAGGTATCAAGAGAGATTGTACAAAAATTGACAGAATTTGAACTGTTGGGCAGTTTGACTTTATCTGGTGATTAATCAAGGACGATAAAGGTAATATAATACAAAATACCGAAATAATACATCGGAAATCTGCATCTTGCGACAGCTCATGTAAAACTGTTTATAATATTGAAGGATGTAGTATAACACCAATTTTACATATAATTTATTTAATTTAACCCTAGGAAGGCCAAGGTTTTTCGCCATCTTTATTTGGCTAAGGGGGGACTCCGGGAGCCCACACATTTTTATAACCTATTGACGGCCATATTTTACTCAAACTTCCTTACACAAGGTCATTGTTTGTTTGAGGGATGTCTTTATTTCATTTACATTCTTAAAATTGTTTATAAGTAATATGATTAAGTTTTTTTTCAAATTTAAAAAATAAATGTATCTATTTGCTTATCTTTAAAGCGGTTTAAATAAGAGAAGATAAGAAAAATTTTATTTTCTATATATTATTACAGATAAACAAATGAAAACTATTTCTATAATGTTGCGTATAATTTTTTCTCCTGAATGTTTTTTGCAAAAGTTCTTTTTACAAAGTACACAGGTTTGCTTACTTTTTGATATGTTGTTGTACTTCTGTCGTTTTGAGTTGGCTTCTTTTACACACATGTAGCATCGTTTCTTCCCTAATTGCATACTTGTGCTCGTTTGATCAGATGACATGAATTTTTTCAAAGTTTATGACATAGTGTTATGTCTCTGAAGTCCGCTGAGGTTCTGGCTCCTTTCTTGAATACGGTCTATACAAGTGAGTCAGCAAGCTCATAAAGAAATAATTTTCTTCTGTTTGAATTATTTTGTTTCCACGTTGGCTGGCTCATTGTAGGCTCCTCAGTTTCCCTCGGACTTGGTCAACGGGGGGATCCCGCGCGCTGCAAGTCCGCTTGTCCATTGAAATTTATTAACTACGGCAAAAAAATATATGTAAATACCTTTTTCCCCCAGTTTCATAATCTGCAGTGTTTTTCTGACAAACACAACTTTTATTTCAAATTTTTAAGGATCATATTTGGGGAACTTTCGGCGTATAAAAATCTTGAGGGCTCCAGGAATACCCCCCCCCCCCCCCATGGCCATCCTAGGAATACATTTCAATAAAAAACGAGCAACATACATCTAATAAATTTATTGAAGGATAAACTTTCTAAAATACAAATAGAAATTCTGTGCACTTAAAGATTATGTAAAAAATTCATCTTTTATTTCATGGCCAATTTTTTCGGTGGGGGGAATTTTTTACGATATGTAAAGAACAAATTATTATAATTATTACATAGAACAACTAAGTATCATTTTTTGTGCTGTGAAACAGGTACTAAATTCTAAGTTGAATCTCGAGAGACGGAATTATAATCCTATTAAATGTTTCCCCTTGAGATGGAAGTAATGTACATCTCTGGCATTTAATCAAGAGAAGAGAGTTACTGACTGCAGGTAATTAAGGTAAGACACCTGAGCAGGTGGGCGGCCGATCGATGTGAGAGCACTTTTTAAGGGAAAATATCATTCATCCCAACCAGCTCCGCCTACTCTACTATATTAATGTGAAACACTTAATCTGATATAATATTAAAAGCATTAGGTGACATTAGGGTAGAGATTTTTTGTAACACAGCCTCTACGCCTAAACTATTGGCCATAGCTCAATAATTTAGGAAAGATAGCCCCTTGGTGGAACCAATAATCTGAGGACAAAAGTTAATAATTTTCATTACTAAAAACTATATGAAAATAATTTTATTTTATTTAATTGCTAGACAATAATTCTTCTTTGCTTAGATGTGAGGAGACAGCTTCAAAGTCTTCCACTCTTTCTGATCATCCTGTTTTCCCTTCATTAGATTTCTCTTCGACTAAAAAATCTAACATTCCCGGTCGCGGCTTTGCCCGCGAGCCTTTAAAATCAATTCTGTGATCATTATCTTGGTATTGATTAAATATAGTATGTTAACTGATGTTAAGGAGATTTAGTAAAATCGGAGCTTCCGGCAGGTGGAATGTTGGAGGGGGAAGCTGCCGGCTCGGTAGAAGAGAGGCAGACGCGCAATGAAGAGAGTTCACTAAAACCGCCGAAGCAAGAAATGGCTTACTCGTCGAGAATGCTTCATTTTTCGGCTTTAAAACATGGTTTTCGACGCCCCTTAGGGCTTTCGAGTTAAACTTGTCATATCAAGATCTTTAAAATGAGTCCAAATAAGATATTTTTTCTCGAAGTGCAAAAATAGGTGTCCGTTAGAGTTAAACGACAATTTCGCCATTTAAACCCCTTAGGGGTTACATTTTTGAAATTCCTTTCTTAGTGGTTACCTACATCGCGTTTAAAATCTAAATTCCGAACTTCAAGTTTCTATCATTAGTACTTTTTGTTCTGCGTTATTTCTGTCAGTCAGGACAAAGCTTCTTATATATAGAGAGAGATATATCTTTTTTTTTAACGCCACTTTATGCTACTAAGGCTAATCGGATTATGCTACATTGGGAGTCCTAAATTTTGCCTATCCAGGTATCATTAGGATTGCGATCTTTAACGAGTACCTGACATCGTACAATCCCGGGACCTCCATTTTACGTCCTATCCGAGGGACGGCATGCCAAGGATTTTTTACTCCCTTTAAAAAATCCTAGGGCCACCGTGGGACGCGAACCTCTGACCTTTAGCATCGTAGGTTGATATGCTAACCACTATACCACAGTTGACCTCTTAGATATATCTTTAAATCATTAATTATCAACAGTTCTGCGAAAAAGTTCTATTCAATACACTAACAATTCTCTCATTGCTCTTAATAGTTTTATTTACTAACAGTTAAAAAAAAACCGTTACTTGAATTATGTCTTACTTTCTATTTCTACATGTTTAACTAAATTGACCTACACTCAGAGTCGAAATGTTAAACACACCCATTGAAATTAAGAAAACTTTTCATGGTTTCTTTATTTCTGATTGACATTATTTTTTTAAGCACTGTTTAAAGAATATATCATGATATTCAGATGGGGAAAATCTCAGACCTTGAGGGTTATTTGAATAAAAAATCAGTATGTTAAGTAAAATCAGCATTTTATATGCGTCAAAATAATGATAGATACACTTGTTTTTATTTACTAATTTCTTTATCCTCTACAGTTGAAATCGTTAAATACCATTTCTACTTCACTGCAGTGTTGAATTGATTTCAAAACAGGCCTAAAAAGAATGTGAGTTATGGGAAAAAAATAAGTGCTTCTCCGAAGAAGAGCGCCGTTTGAAATTTTCACTCCAAAAGGACGGGTTGAGTTCTAGGGAAATAGCAGCCAAATCAAGTGCAGTTTTTCATCGGTCGCGAAGTTTATTTGGCACGGGGAGACATATGGAACCCAGCGTTCAACTGGGAGGCCCCCTGCTTTGACATTACGAGAGGAACGGAATATTCTTCGAATCGCATCCAACTCCTGGAAAACAGCAAGAGCTATTGCTGAGGAAGCTGGAGCTCAAACAAAACTAAGGAATGTCCAAAGGTTATTAAAAAAGTCAAAAACAATAGTTAGAATAAACTTGAAAAGAAATCTAGATTTGAATAACCGTCACAAATTAGCCCGGATTGCTTTTACGCTTAATATGATATTATGGACTGAGGAGGGGAAAATAAAGGAAATTTTGTATTTGTTTTATCAAGAGTAAACTAAGCTGAATATAAAAAGTTGCTAAAGGAACAAAAGCTGACTTTTAATGACATGTTTGAAGACATACCAGTTTTCAAGCAAGATAACGCCCAAATACATTCAGTAAAAATTATTATAGACTGGTTTAATCGCAACGAAATTGCCAAATTAGCCTGGCCTGCTGTCTCCCCAGACCTGAACATTATCGAAAATGTTTGGGGAACTCTTTAAAGAGGGGTGTGTTCAGAGTCAAGGCAGTCCGAAACAATGGAGGATTTGAAATCTGCAATTCTGGCTTCATAGGAACAATTAACTCAATAAGCATTCAAAAAATTGTACGATCCATTAGCAAACAGAATTGCTGAACTAATAAATGGTGGTTGAAAGACCACGAAGTATTAAAAAGAGTTTTAATTAAAGTATAAAAAGAGTTTTATTTAATTTTACCAGGGAGTTAGACACGCACCCTGATAAAATTGAATATTTTGACGCGCCTTAACTTTAATTTGAAAAATAAAAAAAATGTATATACCTTCGGCTTGAGAACCAAAATACAAACAGGCTGCTGATTAACTTCAGATAAGTGATAGATTATTTTAATAGTGTTTTAGGGGTAATTTGAATAGATGGGGGGTAGGGATAACAATTTTTGAAGTGTGTCTAACATTTTGGCACTGGGTGTATGTATGATAGAACAATTTTGGCAATCTTTAAGTTAATATTTACTGGAATTGAAATGTTAATTTTCATAAGGTTTTTATAAATCGTTAAGCTTGGATGTCCGCAGTAATCAGTTTTCCTCCAGTTCCACTCCTTTTTATACAGTTTTCCTAATTAAGCAAAGAGCTGGTAATTAATTACTTAATCAGCTTACAGACATCCCCAACACTCACCCCACTGAAATTATTAGGCTTGAAAAGTTCTTTTTTGTTTTACCACAAAGCAAAAATATTTAACAATAAAAAATCAAAGATTTGAATAAGCTCTGATGAAGCCAAGGGAATTAAGCAGTTGATGATGTATCTTAGTGTCCTAGAGAGATGAGCAAGAAAATATTTTTTATCTCGCAATAAGAGACACAACTGTAGGCATTTGATGTCTATAGTAATATTAATTATGATTAATGATTATACTTTACCATTAAATTATACTTTAGTACTTTAAAATGAGGAAATGTTTTTGGTATCACATGGATTCGTTTAGAATTAATTGACTGAGTTATTTGGTGAAATATTTTATATAACGAACTACTGCGTAATGAGATTCTATGCTGTACATAAATATTTATATTTTTAATAATGAAACAATAGTATCTCATTACAGTCTCAATAATATATATTTTCAATATATATTTTCTTACATTCCTTTAATTTGGTGGACGTTTCGGACTGTCTTGTCGGACCCTACTCATCACCTGCATAGTGTACAATTGATTTTAGATTTTTCGTATACAGTATAAAAACAATAAAACTTAAAGTACCATTAAAACTACAAACATATAGTTAAAATTTATATTAACTATATTTATAAAATTTCTATATATTTTAACTATATCTTTGTATTTTTAATGGTACTTTTTTATTTGTTATACTAATTTTTATTGTTTATATACTGTATAAGAAAAAACTAAAATCAATTCTACACTATGCAGGTGATGAGTATGGACACGACACACAGTGCTTCGAGTATATGGAGTTTTTGGACAAAAATCTTTTGACCATGGAATATTATAGAAATGCTGAGCTGATTACGAATATACCTCATATGTGGGGTCGGAAATAATATTTGACCAAGTTAGAGCCAAAAAAAGAGGAAAATCATGGTTTTGGCAAAGTATCTTAAATTTAAGGGAAATTAGAGAATCATTATCGGTTAGTTGATCAAAATTTATCTTTAATAAGATAATTAACCAAACACAACATATCAAATACAAGATATACTTTCTTCATCTACTTATAAAAATAATATTTTACATAATTTTATTACATTATGAATAAAATAATTTTTAAAAGTATCTACTTAAGAGAAATCTAAATAAAAAATAAAATAAAAAGCTGAATCTTCTTGTCCAATGGCGAAAATTTCCATGTTAAATTTATTTAAATAAGTTTAGTTAATTTCAAACTATGTTATAATTAATTCAAATTAAATTGAACATTAATTTAATTTTAATAAGAAATTATAACCTGATCTGATATCTGATTATTTATTGATTTGATTACTTATTGATTATAACCATATAATCTGATTCACTTAAATATTCCCTCCTAAGATTATCTTCTAAGTTCATATCGGTGAACAAATCTAAACTTGTTTCTGTCAGCGTTTTGATAGTTCGTTATCATATTAAATATTGCTCAATTGGAACATCATTGTGTTTTGATTTTCTTTCTAATGTATTCCTTTTAATGAATATTTTATATCATAATTTTTAATATCAGACTCCAATTCTAATTTTTTTCTAATAAATGAGGCAAAACAGCATTTTTTTACAGCCGGGAGGCCCAGAAATCCACTTTTTAAAGAGTTCTCGATTTTTAAGACTTAAAAATATACTTATGAATATTGGGCCAATTTATCAGATTATCTTTATACATTTTTATTCTGAATTAGTTAGACTACAAATATTAAAAAAATGAAAGGGGTGTTTTGCGGACATTTTGTAATATTTCACATTAAAGTTAGTAGAACATCGAGAGAGTCATAAAATTTTCTTACCCTTCGCCATATTTTCCAAAATAATTTCGACTTTCACTTAAAATTAAGTTCACAGTATACCTCTTCTAAACAGAAAGAAGACTAAATGAAAAGATTACGACAAAACCAATGTTTACATCTTGTATTTGCCTTCGATCTAAAATCCCTTCTCGACTAATACGAGTAAGTAAGTGGTCACTAACGCTGTTTTTTCGAAACATTTCTTAATTTTAATAGCAATTGAGTTAGCAAATATATGTAAATATTATAATTAATGATCATTTACATCTTTAGGAACATTTTAAATGCAAATTCAAGAAAAAAAATAAAAACTTGATTTTTCGATTTTTGTCTATTGATCGAAGCACTGTGCGACAGTCCGAAACGTCCACCAAATTAAAGGAATGTAAGAAAATATATATTATTGAGACTGTAATGGGATACCATTGTTTCATTATTACAAATAAATCAAAGAAGTCTGACAAGATAATATTTATATTTTTTTTTAGTAAAAAAAGAAGATAAAAAAAAAGACTTACTTGCTGAATTTGAGAAGCTGCGATTAAAAGTCTCCAACTCTGAAAATAATAAAGCATTAGTTATTTATGGAATTTAATGCTATCTTTAAATGTACATGTGTAGGTAGACAAACTGACAATAATAATACTTGTGATTTAATTTTTATAGTGTAAGGGAAAGTATTGAGATCGCGAACAATTTTCATGATTGCAAAATATTTTCTCGGTTTGAAGAAGAACTAAATGTAACTTATCATTTAAACTCTAAACATTATATTTTGATTTATGACACTTACTTCAACAAATCCGTATATATGCTGCATCAAGTTAAAAATTTGACAACATTGCAATGACTTAACATTATTTCAGTGCTTTCAGAAAAGAGCCAAATCTAAACATGGCCGTTTTTTCAGATATGGCGTTGTAGAAAGGGGCGAGCGATACGTTTAGTTCAATAGTTTTTGTTTGTTACTAGTAAAAAATATTTTAAAATTATTACTAACTAGTTGCTTTTAGTGTTGCTTCTTTGTTCAAATATATATTCTGATTTACCACTTTGGATAATCTAGTTCGTGTGTTATTTATTGCACCTATGAAATATGCTTTAAACAAATTAAGATTTATTATAAATTTATCTATTACTATTATTTTAAAAAAATGGAAATAGTGTAAAAAAGGTAAACATGAAAATTTGAGTTGATAAAGTTTCTCCCTATTCGTAGTAAATTTTGAAAACATTCATAAATTTATAAAACGACAATTTGATATAACCTCCAATATTCAATATATATAAATAAAGCTACCAGTGGAGATAGTTTTTCTATTTTTTCTGACAAATTGAAATTTTTAAATGATTTCCTATATTTTAGGGCACGAGATAGAGTTGTTGTTAGACCCTTCAGAACATGGGACGCATTTATATCACCAGAATCTCTTAGTTTCATATGAGTGGCGTACCTCAGCATATAGTTGATGATCTGAGCTTTTCTGTTTTGCGTCTCTGGCATCTTTCACTTAAACTAACAAATGATTTTTCAGGGCGTCCACCAGATCTTGAGCTTTTTAGTGATACCGTCCCACTTAGCCATTCTTTGTTGCTGCTTTCAAAAACGTTTCTTTTACTTGAAGAAGCATTCCATCTTACCTGGAAATCATGCCTCAAAATGGATAATTTATGTTTTAGCACTTTCATCTTCTCTAGGCTATTAAAATATTTCGCAATGAGAAAAGACTCCAAAAAATCGTTATTTTATTTTTCAAAGCTAATGCTTTCGACTTTGAAAATACTTCAAATAATTCCCTTCGGGTTATTATTATTATCCCAGAAGATCCTAAAATATAAATAAATGAAAATATAACAAAATTAATTTTTTTTTATTATTTAATGAAACTGACATTTGAGAAACAAATAATAATAAGTCTCCCATCCAAGGCTTTTTTTCATGAAACATAATCTACGATAATTACACATTATCATAAAAAATATTTCGTTGCCCAGAAATGACCAGAAGTATAACTTTTTAACCTTCAAATTTAAATTTTACCCCTAAAGTCTACATAACATAAAACGAAAAGATATTAATACTAGTATTGAATACAAAATATTTATAACTGTCAGGATAACAAGTACAGACCTGGCCTGGAACTATCCATAATATGATAATGCCTATACTTCAGTAAAAACAAAGAAAATTAATATATTTTGTAGACCAATATTTATGAGCAGAGACGAGGTAAAGGCTAAGGTCAGATTGGATTTAGAATATCGGCCGGATTAAGGACCTGGAAGAGATACGAATGATCTTGCATTATCCAACAGGTCTAATACTTGAACTTCGAGTCATTATTTACCAGAAATTTTAAATTTCAAAAAATTGGTTTTGGCTAGCTTTTAGGGCCAAATACCCTGTGTTCGTCGTTTCAGTACCGTGTGAGGATTTTAAGTGAGAGATTAGTCCGAGAGAGGAATCCTAAGTAGCGGATTTAGACTAGGATAAGTGAAATTTTGTTAAAAGACACAGTAGTATAAGGATGAGTGAAGGTGATTTGTTGGAATTTATTTAATTCTTCAGTTTTGACGCCATCCAGTAACTCAATCAATTATTTATGAAAAACATTAATGGATTACTTGATTGCCAACCAAATTCTTTTGAAACTTAAGTAACTTAAAGCTTTTGCATAAGAAAATTAAAAGCAAATTCAGTGGATAACAGTTTTTTAATTAGTCCTCAGCAATATTCGATTAACTAAGTGGAAAAGTTGGGCTAAAGTAATTCCGCTGATGTACAACTTGCGAAGCATCTCTCCCCCCCTCCCCCGACAAATTATATCAGTGAGTTAGCCGAGTTAGGTGCATTGTCTTCCGAAGCAACGGGAATAAGTTTCCTTTAAGCCGCCTCGGGCCTAGCGGAATCCGAAATTGGGAGGAGGGGTTGAAATTTGAATTAATTCAGGATTATCTTGAAAATTTAATCCCGTCGGACGCATTCTGGAATTATGCACAATTCGTTACAAACCCATGAATTTAAGGTAAAATTAAATAATTATCACAAAACTGAATTTAAATTTACAAAAAACAGTACATTTGAGAGCATATTCTTTGGGCATCGAAGTTTTCAAAGGAAACAATACGAAGGCTATCATCGTGACTACAATTGACTAAAAGTTTATAGCTACGAGAACACTCTGTCACATAACAACAACAGTTAAGTCTTAAACAATTATTTTTTTAACTTCTTGAAGTAACATTTAAACCGTCAAAAGCAAAAACAAACATTAAACGGTAATAGAAATAGCAAATCAATTCAAGGGAAAGATTTTTCCTTTAATTTGTTTTATCATCCATGCATTTTTATTTTTTATAATAAATTATTACTGAACATTTAAAAAGAATGTATGTAATACAAAAATCCGCATATTGACGAATGAACGAGAACTCTCTCCCTGAGCATTCTTTAGCATGTTTCACTCAAATAATATTACTCAAGGTATTAGAGTACATATTTATTTTATTAAGTTTAAATTCGGAAACATAAGGCTTAAAACCAATTATTATATAACACCCGTGATGTTGAGCTTGCCCCTCAGTCGTGGGAGATCATGTCGTGGATACCTGATTTGTTGTGCATTAGGTCAATAGTGTTTAAGAGGCTTCCAAGTGACTCACTTATTAATTTCTTACATACCTAGTTTTATAAATTGAGGAGGTGCGCAAAGAACAACTGGCATGCCTAGGATCTATCTGACAGTTATTATAGAATTGAAATCTTGGAATATTCTAAAACCTGTCTGTATGTAAATTATATTCGAAATAAATTAAGTTATGAAAGATGGCAAGCAATGTAACTCAGAGCGATCCATCAGGAGGCCCCTTCAACAGTCGCCATAGTGTTAGGCGAATGACCTCCTGGTAGTCCAAATGCTTTGTTGATCCTATTTAATCGACAAATCTCAGGTAGCACACTCATCTGCAGGGATCTGGAGAAATTAATTTGGAATTGATGGATAGAATTCAACGCGAACTAAACAGGGGAAGTTTTAAGCAAAAAAAACTGTAAAAAAGTTTTTAATTCAATGATCGCTACTCAAAGGAATCCAAACTCATGAAACAACAGGAGGGAACGTAAAAACGTTGTTGAATGTTTGCGAATAAAAGTCAAAACCGTTTCTGAAAGAAGTTGCCTTTATTGATCCCTCCGTGCCTAGAATATCAGGCGAGGTTCGCAAGCCAAATTTTTCAACCCTATCCTGCCATCTCACGCCAAGGATACGTCTTAGGCATCGGTTGATGAAAACTTGGAGCTGCTTCATGATTCTAACCGTGCTTTTTCATGTTTCACAGCCGTAGAGCAGTCACAGCCTTTACATTAGATTTGAAGATTTTGATATTTGTGGATCTGGTGAGATTTTTGTTTTTCCAAACGGCATACAATTGAACGAAGGCCGCTTTTGCTTTCCTTGATCGATTCTTCACTTCTTCTTCCAGGCCACCTTTGTTTCAAAAATGCTCACAAGGTAGGTTTACAATCTAATCTGCTCCACAATTGCTAATAACTGCTGTTTAATTAATAAACTAAGCAAGTACTTCGACAAACGACATAACTTATGTTCAAAGGTCCATTCGTTTGCCTATATTTTATTTGACTTTATTTAACATCGTTTATTAAATTTTCTATATACAGGTTCCACTTAAGTTTTCCACTTAGTTCGAAATTACTAGTTTTAATATATATTGTTGGTCTTTATTTATATTTTATCCTGCGACTTATTTTTTCATGATGATTATTCTGGTTCTTTTTTTTTCAGATAAGGTGATAAGTTTTATTTGAATTAGTGTCAACTGATCGGGTAAGTAATATTTGCTTTAAAATATTGAAATTCTAATTTTTTAACCGAATTTTCATCAATACTGTCCGTATTTGTGTGGTTCTGGACACTAGAATAGGTTATAAAAAAATAAGCAACGTCGAGCGTGATCAGACTTGGTTGGACGACGGCACGATTTGGGTGACAACCCGCCGAATAAAGCCAGAGCATGCCAAGCCATATAAGCTCTGGAAAAAATGGAAATTTTCAACGGTAATAAAGTCGATGGAACGGAACTGGACAAAGTTTGTGTCATAGATTTAGGAAAGGTTTATAAAAGATTTGTGGAAGACCTAAAATTTAGCCCTTTTTGTTGTAATGGGGTGGGGTGGGGGGTCAAAGGGGCACTTTAATCCTATCATTGCTGTGAATATTTACATTTGTATGTAAAAGTTTAAAGGGTATGCATTATTTTCCGAGAGATTAAGCTAATTAGTCTAAAAGAGTCCTAGAATCACCTATGATAAATATTGTAGCAATTATCTGGCTGATATAAAACAAATAAGTTCTAATGATATCGCTCATGATTTAAACAAGTTATCGATTTAAATATATACGAATAATGCTTTGCTTGTTTTATTTTGCTTATTACTAAAAACCTTAGTATTCCAAATACTAAAAACAGTTCCACATATTGCAGTACTAATCTCACCTGGATAGCTAAGAGACCTGTCCAAAATAACAGACAGCTAAATTCAGACAAAGCCATCCAGATCTTCCGGTTCTGGACAAGGCTTCTACTGGACAACATATCTCTCTGGAATGGGATGCCTGTCATGTCTTACACGCGCTTCATTTACCAAACTGACTATTACAACTCCTTTATATAAGAAACATTTTTGCCTTAGTATTGCTTTGGAAAGACAATTTTTGTAATTGAAAATTAACTACTATACCTCCCTAGTACTCCCTCATTAAATCTACATATTTTTATTCATAATACAACAACTAACTTGTATGGTAACTAACTTGTAGAGAAATGGCTTAATATAAACTACGAAAGGACTTATGTAATAATCAAATCAAAGAGAAAAAATATATATGATTTTCCCAAAAACAATTTCGATTTCTCATAACATAAGTAGTATATATATTCAAAACATATATCATTGGAAAACTTAGAATTTAAGAAATAATGATATTTATTTCATAACATGGTAGAACGTCACTGAAACGATATATTGGAATATCAAAAAAACGATAATTTCTACACTCAGATTATTTAACATAAAATATTGGTTTCCATGGTACTAACCGCAACTGTTTTAAAAGTAAATCAAAAGATCTTTGAATATTGCGATTTTTCCAGTCATGAGGGCAATGATAACCATCAGCAGTTTTTTGCCCTAAAACCCGAAAAAAACAAACTAAATCAAATCTTAAATAGTTACAAACAACCTGTCTAATCTGGTTTTACAATGAAAAACGAAGAGTTTATAGAGAAAACGAGAGAGAGCGAATTGCGTGCAGCTCAAAATATTATTGTTCCGAAAAAAACCTACCTTTGATTTATTAGGAATTAGATTAGATCGACATATAATTCTTGATGAATCAAAGGTATATTCCAAGAAGCACTTAAAGCACGACGGTATCTATTTTGCATCCTCAGTACGCCTTTACTAATTGTTTATTGTTATAGGAAAGGTGTAATGAGATTTAAACGTTTTAAAAGCTTGTTGGAACATACGTAAACTATTGATTTAAATAAAGGACTAATAAATGTCCCTGCCTGAGTATAATAAAATATCGCCGTCGTTTTCCGTAAAGTACTGAAGTGCTCAAAATTGAGATTTTAAATTCAATTTATTATCCGTCTTTATTATGAACTCTTTCCATCAAATCTTATTTACTATATAATATCGAAATACATGATTTTTAGTCTAAAACTCAATTATATTTCTATAATCTCCTAAAAAAAATAGTTACATAAGCAATTCAAATGAATCCCTGGTAAGTTCGGAGTCCCATCGGTAAATTATTATAAACTT
The DNA here is from genome assembly GCA_911387785.2 of Aelia acuminata. Classification (NCBI taxonomy): domain Eukaryota; kingdom Metazoa; phylum Arthropoda; class Insecta; order Hemiptera; family Pentatomidae; genus Aelia; species Aelia acuminata. Next base: position 143,528,574 of record OU426979.1, on the reverse strand, counting down.
ATTATACACCAATTTATGAATTACTTGTCCCCTTTTTCCAATAAAAAAAAAAATTTTTGTCTGAGGAAGTTTAGTGTTCCTTCTCCGGTAGCACTTAGTATGCCAGTTTCGAAAATTGTCTACTTTTATTCTAAGAAGGGTGGTAAGTGAAAGTGTGGTGTATATTTGTACTTATTGTGTAATATATATATTTTGAATATTTTTACTTATAACCAGTCGAAAACTTTAGCCATTTATGAGCATATCCGAATGTTTGACGTTTAATAATTTTTTTTTTAGTTGTTAATTATTCGTACTTTTTCGGTTTCTCTTAGTTATAAGCTATTTCAATAGTTTTTATTTTTTACGGATTCTTAAACATCTAGCTGCTTTTTACTAAATGGATACTTTTTCCTATAATAAATATAGGTTTCTCTGGCTTTGTGTTGTGTATCCGCAGTGAATAGGTAGAGGGTACAGTTGAAAGCATATGATAGGATCTCAGGGCCAAAATGGGGGTTCCTACAAAATAGGATGACGTAATATTTAGTATCGATTTTTCTCCTAACTTGATAGTGTTAGATCGCTGGTGTAGAAGTGCAAGTCACTGGGTTCCATTTCTGCTCCGAAGAATGTCCATCGTACTTCTTTACCAATAATCTTATATTGAGCTCATTCGACAAAATATTATGTATTAATGTAACTATTATTCTTAAGTAATTTCCTTTCTTTTCATAAAAATCAGACTTCTATCAAATAATTATTATGAATAAGTATTTTTTTCTTTAGATTACCTAACAAATATCTGCCCTGTCATATGAATGGCTAAGAACTAATTGGTAATTATACTCATGATTTATGTTGATAAACGGACATAAATAAATGCACTGGGAACTGAAGGTGAAGGTTATGAAGAGACAGAACCACTTCTCATTTTCCAAAGCTAGCTCTCTTCTGTTACCATCAAAAGACTTGAGAGAAAGGAGAGAAGATAGGATTCAAAATAAACTTGTCATCAATAAAATGGAAGCATGTGGGAAAAAAAAAAAAAATTCAACATGGAAGTTAGAAAAGTTTCATAAATATGGATTTCAAAACGTTACCTCCATTAACATACTAAAAACGAGCTTATGTTATTTATTCATCCCCCAAATTTGCTTTTTACTTCTATTGGAAAATTCAAGTTTTGGATTTAGGTACGTCTGTTTCATTGTCAACGCCTCAATTACGCAATATTAAAAAAAAACTGTTACAATATATACCAAGAAGAGTCTTGGGTGCAAGGAAGTACTGTTCCTTGGTCAGCGGTCGTGCAAGGAGGCGATTTGACCGTGATTATACTCAACCGTCAGGTTTTTTCCCCTTAATTTTTCAATTAAGGATCCCGCAATTTTAGAAGCTGAGTTGTCCCACTGAGACGATCTGTGACAGAATATTAGAGATATGGTGCGCCAAGGACATTGAACTCAGGACCTTGAGCACAGATGATGTCAATGTCAATGAATTACCAATGAACTATCTTGGTCCCTAACATTAAAAAAAAAAAAACTCTTTTTTAATAACCTTAGTAATCTTAAAAGCGATAAAAAATGATATAATATTTATATAAACGACAAAAGATGTAACCTATAAAAAAAAATCAGGTAGACATTTTTTTTAGTATAAATAAATGGGGGGGCTCCCCCCCCCCATCAATCTTGTCAAAACACGTTTCTACGCAACTGCATTTTTACCTCTATATCATGTTAAAATCGATCTAACCGGCGTTAATATTTTACACTCAAATGTTAGAGGAAATCCCGGAAATAATAATATATATAGAATTCAGGAAATTGAGATTAGCCATTGCTTGGCAGGTGTTAGGAAGAAAAAAAATTTACTAACAAATAGAAGAATTTATGGCTAGATATTTTAGAATCCGAAACTAAGAAGAAAGTGCCAAACTTAGCCGGTGTATCATTATAGTTATTTATTCCCGTTTATCAATTCTGTATATATGGAGTAAATAGGAGAAGTACACACCCCGCCGCGGAACAGAAACACATAGAAGGAGAAACAACTTTAAAATATATAAAATAAAAAATAATGATGATACATCATGTGAAATAAATAGTCAGCATATTTATTATCCTCACTAACATATTTAATTATTTCTAGCCAACATATGCTATCTATTTTCTGAATATTTACAAAACTCAGTCCATTCACATTTTCAGATTACTGTTTTTACCATTTCTTTACCATTACCAGTAGGTATTATATGTAAATAAACTCAAAATATTCGAACTTTTTTCAGTTTTTCCCTCGATCATGTTCCAACGTCTGCATTTTGAAGACGGCTACTCTTAATGAAAAATGTTACTAAAATTATGTAAAATGGGCTCCTTAATTTTAAAATTACCCGACTTCTTTGGAAAGGAACTGAATACAACCCGAGTATTATTAGCTCTTAATTTACGAGAAATTGTTGGTTTCTTACATATATTTCGACACTTATGAATTAAACAGTATTGCTATCTTTTTAATATAAAAAAATCTGGTGCGTGCGCGCAACACACAACTTTCACTTACCAACTTACTTAGATTAGAAATTAATGCGTTGTTGTGGTCCCCTTCGTTAGACCAATTTTGATGAAATGTTGGCTATCACATCTTTGGCATATAAATACATCAAATACCCAGTTTGATCAAAATAGTTAAAGCCGTTTTTGAATAAAAAAAAAAAAACACGAGAAAATGATACAAAATTTATTAAGTAAAGTCCCCCCTCCGGTTGGTCAATTTTGGTGAAATGTTGGCTATCACATCTTTGGCTTATGCATACATCAAATACCCAGTTTGATCAAAATCGTTAAAGCCTTTTTTGAGTAAATAAAAAAAACACGTGAAAATGTTACAAAATTTATTATGTAAGTCCCGCCTCCGGTTAATCAATTTTGATGAAATTTTTACAGTCATATCTCGGGCATATACATAGATCAAATACTCAGTTTAATCAAAATCGTTAGAGCCATTTCTGGCCAATTCGTGTGACATTCCTGAAGCTAGAAAATTGGCCCGAATGATATTGGTTATGGAGCTAACCCAGCCATCCGCTGCACCACGGAACTAAGGTTTGGAGTACTAGACCAATTTGAAAATAAATGAGTTAGATAAGGGTGTAATATTGTTTGAAACTTAAGCTGTACCATATAATGTAAATAGACTAGACATTTATATATAGAGGGTTAAAGGAACAATAAAGCATATCAGTGTGTTCGTTTGTTCCCTGTTTTTCCTTATTTTTTATTTATCTAAGTTCCTCTGCGCATGCTTAAGCTATATTAAGGTTCCGATGCAATAGGAAGGGAAAGGTTAAGGGAATGGGAGGGAGGAGCTACGAGATCCGATTGGCTAATTCAGTTTGCCCAACTCAGCGCCCCGCCCTTACCCTCACGTGTCGGCAAAAATTGGGATCGCCCGAGGCTTTGCTATTTGGACGTGACCAAAGCCTCTCTCTCTCACTCTCTCTCTCTCTCTCACTCTCTCTCTCTCTCTCTCTCTAGAAATATTTTAACTCTTTTTCTGTTCTGAATGTAACGCTGTTGAATCTCGGGGATACCTTGCGAATTTCATTCATACCTTTACAATGTGCTATTTATAATGTAACTACTAATGCCCTCATAGAATTCTTAGAAAAAAGCCACATTCAAATAGTGTACCGTTGCTAGGACTTCCAGATTGAATAACTATCCTACCTCCTCTACACTTTTGCATAGAGATTAGAACAAAATTGACAAAATATGGAACTGATACCGACCAACTTACAGAGAAAAAAACGCTTATTAAATGTTATTCGTGCAAATTAATTTTTATATGTTTTAGTTGGTATGTTCTGCATAAAGTGAGACTATTTATATAACGAGGCTCTTAAAAGTTAAAATAAAAATAAGGTTTTAATCTTGAAGAGGTATATCCAGGAATAAGGGGAGCTTGGATTGTCGTTTTTAATGATAGCTGAATATTTACGTTTTGATAAAAATTATATATCATAATAAAATAAACAATAAAACACCAGAAAATAACACCTGTCCCGCTGTTAATCAGATGTTGGATCTTTAACTACCCATTTTTATCAGAAAGAAAACCTTTCCAACAAACTGGTCTGCGCTATCATATCTCTTTCAAACCAAGAAAGAGACACGAATTACGAATTCAGAAAACTTTATAAAAGGCATATTTTAGCAGTATTAATGTAAACAAAGAATTAGTTAAGCGACTGCTATACCAAATTATGTGATATAGAGGAATGGTGCAGGGGTGTTATAATTGTGGTATAAACTGGGCAAATTTGATGCGATATTTTCCACCGATGACACCACTCTTGAAGTAGAACAACGTGCTCAGCACTCATCTCAGAGGAACATTGAGGCTACAGAAAGTGCAATTAATGAAAATTTTCTTATCAGTATTCGCCGACAGACGGCTTTTCATTGGCCTTTTAGGTATACAGTTCCCTTTTTAGGTACATTTTTAGGTATTTTTTAGGTAATTTTTTAGGTACATATTCCCTAAGTCCTCTCTGTACGCTCTATTAAATCTCTGTCTGGGTTCTGGTATGAGGGTGTACGATAAATATTGTGAGAAATAATGTTCCCTTTGTGTTTTTGTCTTCATAGTATGGCCTACCAGGTACAACACGGAAGTATGTACATACAATTTCAGTCAAGAACAGACAAATTTTAGTCTAATGTTCTGTAATACGAAAATAGAAGAAATAATCAATGTCAAATGAATATCAGGGAGAGTTTGTATATTGTTAAGTACCTATTAAGAGTACCTATGTACTCTCAGTGATGTTTTTCTACGATACCTGGTAGGCCATACTATGAAGACAAAAACACGAAGGGAACATTATTTCTCACAATATTTATCGTACACCCACATACCAGAACCCAGTCAGAGATTTAATAGAGCGTACAGAGAGGATTTAGGGAATATCCAAGAGCTGCCCGAAACGTAATTAAAAACCAACAGTGATGAGTGCAGTTCGTACAGCGGTCGGTCCTTGAACTGTTTGTGTTCCATTATATTGTGGTTGGGGGACTCTGTTGAGAGCAAAGTCCGCTTGTTATTTCGCGGAGCAGTTTTTTTATGCAAACCTCGGCTGCTATTCTCCGGTATGTTGTCAATAACAATTATTACCTATTTATTACCGTAAATCGTAAATGTCAGTGGTGGCGATTCTTTTATGTACGCGTGCAGGAAAAGCACAAATAGCATTTAACAAGATGCTTGATGCCGAACACGCATGTGAGACAAATTGAATTTGCAATGTTTATTGAAAGCCTTTAATAATCTATCGATTTCAAATACATCTATTTTATTTCTCAAATCGAAAAAGGTTCCATATCAAACTGGATTGCAAATCGATCATTTCTAATTGAAAATATACATTTGGCCACTCTAGTCTGCTGATGGCGTGTTTAGTTATAAAATAAAGTTTTCATTCAGTTTTCATCGTGCTTCATTTTCATAGAAACACTACTAGAATACTCCATTTGCTGATAAATCAAATCAATTGCATTTGTATCAATTATGTAACTTCAATTATCAACTTATTTTTATTACAATAACGGAAATGGAAGCACCCGGAACATTGTTAGCTACACATACTCGGATATTACTCTCAGGTTTTATATAATAAGGCTGTAATATGCAACCAATACTTGGAAATAGCCATTAAATAATTGTCAAACGATATAAGTCAGAGTGGATGGAAAAAGAATTAGAAAAATAACAAAGAACAAAGGATAGTCCGAGATTAGCCCATTACTCTCAATTTAAACTCGCCCCCTTCCGACTGTAGGGCGCTAATGGACTTCCTGCCTCAGTCAGAATAATTGCAATTGGACAAACAGTTCTTTATTCAAAGGGGATCTTAACTGCAATTTTAGATGGCTCAACTGTTCCTTGTCAAACTATTTAATTTCATTAGTAAATAATCAGTTTATTCTAATATATTTTTTTTTGAAAAAAAATTACCAGATTAAAAGACTAAAATATGAGCTCCAAGAGGCTTCTAATACTTTTGGACTACTTTCCAATACTTTACTTTACCGGAGGGCCAAAAGTTTTCATTTTTTTTTTTTCACATCTATATTACTATTAACTTCTCCTGCTTACGATTAAGTGCTAATTACGATTACTCAGTTTTTAACCCTTTGCTGCCACATCACGAACATATACTTACGTCTTTCAAATTTAAGATCGTGCGATTTTTCGTTTTTTAGCTAGTATGATAACAAAGACTAGATTTCGTCGTACTTAGTTATTTATAATCAAGGGGCCTTGGAACAGTTACTTTCATTGAAAACCTGAAGTCAATTTTTTTAACTATCGCAGTACTATCCCTTCCTATTGTATCCCTTATATCATATTGCACGTTGGCGAAAAGATGGTTAAAACACAAGAAATATCAACTTTGAGTTATGCATACCGCTGGAATCGGAATAACAAAACCTTCAATGCCAGTCATAATATTATTAATACTTCCGTTCGCGTAAGACTCAAAATACCGTATTCTTTTATGAAGGAGATAATCATTTTAACGGAGGTAAAGGGCTACTTTTTAGTTACAATAAATACCAGTGGTACTAACTGCACTCCAGGGTAGACTATTTGTGATCAAAGACTATTTTCCGTAATATATGTTTGAGAGTACATGAACCATTCCACGTCAAATTATCCAGCCGAAGTCCAAAATTTTACCTTCCCCCCTCAGATTTTGATAAAAATTTGTAGGTATTAAGTACATACGGAAATAAGAAAAATTGCCAAATTTTACCCAAAGTAGTTTCAGAATTATTGTCATTTGAACTTTTGAGATTTTTGAAGTTCCGATGACGACGAGCTCAAAATCAACCTGTAGGTGTATTGAAGTGCTGATTGAACTGTATAATTTAATCATTAATTCTGCATTTCATACAGAATCAAATGATACCATAAATATTAGAGACGTCAATTTTCATCATGGAAAAAAATTCTTAAACATAAAAAATTATATTTTTCAAGTTGTAAAACAGTCATAAAGAAATGCCATGAGCAAAAATCTCTCTCAAACTAGCCTAATGGACTATATATCAATAGAAAGAGGATAAAATTCTTTATTTATGAGTGGATATGAGTGGATCGATTTGAATCTGAAATGTATAGTAAAATTTAACTTTTTTTTTTTTTTTTTAACGTCCGCTTTATGCCACGAGGGTTAATCGGGACGGGTTATCTACGGGTAACCAACCTCTTCTAAACCTGGGCAAGCTGCTGAGTCTGTTCAGTGAGGCCGTCGCCGAACATCATCGAGCGGGCTTGGGCGGGATTCGAACCCGCACCGCCAGCGTGAGAGTCGGAGACGCTATCCCCTCGGCCACGCCGCGGTCCTAAAATTAAACTTAAAAGTCGCGCAAACAAATCTCTCTAAAATATTCTCATACAAAGGTATATTATTGAAAAGTGCATCTATTTTCATTTTAAATGATATAATAATATTGATGAGCTTTTGAGCTGGAAGTGTTTTATTACTATTTATATCTAATAAAATTAATTCAACTCAGTGTGACATGTACATTTCTGAATGGCTAAAATCTCTCTCCAAGCCTATTGAAATGTTATATATCGCTGAAAAGAGAATGAAATTTTCTATCAGATGATGAAATAATATTAGTGGGTTATTGAATTATAAGAGTTATATTTCGATTTGAATGTAATACAGTGAAATTAACTTTAAAAGTGGCGCAAACTAATTGATAGAGCTGAAATCTATTTCCAAATATCCTCAGAGAACCATACAAGAAGAACATAGCTGAAAAGAACATGGACTTAAAGTTTTAAAAACATGTCCATACTTTTAAGTCTAAATGGTTTTTTTATAAATTAAATTAAATATTATCAAATCAACTCACAATTTATTTTTAATTAATTTATTTTTATAATTTATTATTTACATAACAAATTCGGAATTAAAAAGAAGTAAAAAAATCCCTTTTTATTTCCAAACATCTTCTTAGCCTTAGTCAAGAATAAGATTGACAGCTGGCACTGGCCTTTGTTACGATATCATTTGTTTTATTCCCATTATGAGTTTCTCAAGATTATAAGTTTGCATGTTTGTTACAATACAAATACAAACTGCTAAATTTATTACTGCGGTTAATTTAGTTTAAATTCGTTAACATTGTGTAATGCGATGTGTCGGTAGATAGCTTATAAACATTGAAATTATGGCGTTTAGCTGTGAGTATGGAATGGACATTATTTGTATAGTAGGCACATTATAAAATATTATGAAAAAAAAAAGAATAGGTTTGTTGTGATCCATTCAAAAGAAATCTAGTCTTCGTTTCAAAAAGTACAGTCTCAGGGCAATCACATTAAAAAAAGCAAAGTATATCAAAGAAAAAAAATCAGAAAATCTTATTTGTTATATAGTTATTTGTTATATAGCTGCTTTGCAGAAACTTAATAGATGACCTAAAACCTAATGAAAATGGTACACGCCATTAAGCGATGAAGAAAATAAAAATTAATCACAAGTTGCTGAAAGAACAGTCATGAAAGATGAATTAAATGAAGTTCTTAAAGGTCTATAATTAACGCCGCTGAAACTGAAAGCCAATAGTATCAATAAGAAGCTTTAACAGGCTAAAGCACAGGTAAAACAAAATCTCGTTTGTTATGAAATTAGAAGATTCTCAACTAATATTATTTCATCCTTAGATAGAAAATTTAATACTATTTTCAGTGATATATAATATTTTAATAGGCTTGGAGAGAGATTTTAGCCATTCAGAAATGTACATGTCACACTGAGTTGAATTAATTTTATTAGATATAAATAGTAATAAAACACTTTCAGCTCCAAAGTACACCAATATTATTAAATCATTAAAAAGGAAATTAGATGCCCTTTTCAATAAAATACCTTTGTATGAGGATATTTTAGAGAGATTTCAGTTGTATTAATTTGTATGCGCCGCTTTTAAATTATATTTTACTATATTAGATTCAATTCGACATAAATCTTTTATAAGTCAATAACCCACTCTTATTATTTCATCATTATATAGATAATTTTATTCTCTTTCTATTGATATATAGTTTATTAGGCTGGTTGAAGAGAGATTTTTGCTCATGGCATTTTTCGATGACTGTTTTACTGCTCGGAAAAAATTTAATTTGTTATGTTTAAGAATTTTTTTTCCATGATGAAAAATTATCTGTCTAATATTTATGGCATCAACTGATTTTGTATGAAATGCAGAATCAATGAATAAATTTTGAAAGCTCCAGTTCAATTAATACCCATTCTACAGAGGAAAGTCTTAACACGTACAAGTTGGTTCTGAGCTCAAGTCGTCATCGGAACTTCAAAAGTTCAAATGACTATAACTCTGAAAATACTTGTTGGAATTGAGTAAAATTTGGCCTTTTTTTTTTTTTTTTTTTTTTTTTTTCGTTCTGAATACCTACAAATTTTTATCAAAATCTGGGGGTTAAATTTGGAACTTCGGCTGGATGGTTTGACTTGAATGGCCCATTTGATAAAATTGAGAATGTACTCGAAACTTCATGTGTGATTAAACGAACATTTTACTGAGTTGTAACCATCTTCGTGTCGACGTGAGAAATATAGGTCAGTGAAAGTAAAAATCAGCTTTACTGCACTGGTAATAAAATAAAATGATAGTGTATGCAGAAAAAATATTGAAATTTTCAGGAAACATATAATTTTTAAAATATTGGGAGAAAAAAAAAATTTCAAAATATCTAAAATTAAATTTTAATATCAGAAATGGAAATATAAAATAATAATAACCAGATTCACAATGTCTAAACATTACAAGATATATTTAAAAATAGTACCTAAAGAATATCTGCATGCCCTGCTTCCAGAGGTGCTTTCAGTCGGTTCTTGTTCTTGGTGATAATTTCTCCGGCTTCTGAGTACTGTTTGCTCGAGTGAATATCTCAATTTGGACAATAAATATTTATCATAACGATAATCGGTCATTAATCGATTATTCGACAAATGGTCACCCATCGAAACGGCCAAGAACTTTAAGAAAGAAGTTTAAAAAAGATGTCCTGATTATACAACTGGACTGTATTACTGTCTGTATTACTTTATTACAGTATGGCCTGTATCTCGCAAATCATTCAGTAATCGAAGTCTGTATATACTAATGCCAATATACTCGCATCGCTGTACAGTAGGCTAAAGCAGTAAGAACCAAACTAACTAGCGTATTTCCGGCTTAAGGAGCCGCTGGTTCTCGTGCTACGACCAGGCTTAGCAAGTCCACAATGTGAAGTTTACAATATATTCCACTCCCAGTCCTCTAATCTTTCTACATGTAACTTTGGGTTTGTTCCTGTTCAAATAAGTCATTCTTTGTTGTTTCTGTCTTGATAGACAACGTTCAGGTAGTGTTTTTAACTCAGGGTTCCTTTAGACTATTCCCACATCTGATGACCTCCATAATTCACTTTGAGTGAATTTAAACATTTTTGTTTTTAAACATAACATAAATTAAAACTTTTTTTTTTATATAAACTTTGTAATATAATCAAGATAGAATAATTCGTCACTAACAATAATGCCTTAAATAGCTTACTCTACTTATATATATTGTGATGTGGACAATTATTCCTAAAGCTAAGGAGGTAATTGAACCTCGACTTCTAGAAGGGTCCATGTTCCTAGGCGAGTAGTCAGACGGTTGGAGCCTGGGGACAGTCAGAGTCAGATGTTATAAATAATATGTTATGTAATACAAGATATTAGTATGATTTTAGAAGCGAGGTGACAATATCTTAGCGGTGCCAGTACTGTTATTCGCCTCAAGCATGTAATTTCATATATACACTCATATACTGGTAGACTAACATCTATCTTTTGATTGTTATTCATGGAAATTGAAATAATTTACACTAATAATTTAAAATTCTTAAAAATCAGAAGAACTTGAATAATAATAAAAATTTTTATCACCTAGAGAGTAAACGTTAATTAAAAAGAAATTGTGTCCAATTATATAGTTTGCTATAACACGGAATACTTATATATTTATTTTACACTTTTTTTGCATCATAGGATAATAAAAAAAATATAAATATATATATATAAATACATATATACACTGAAATACATTGTTAGGTATAATGTTTGTTTTTATTTTTAATATTTTCTCTCTCCAAACATCGTGGAGACTTTATTATATGTTTGATAATTCCTGGATATTAATTCTAACAGATTATGATACCAATAGTAACATTATAAAAATAGGCAACAAAATTAGTAGTATGTGGTAACAACTGTAAAAAAATACAATAAATATTTCAATTAAAAAGAAATAATTTACGCATAAGATTGCATATGAACAATTTTACCTAATAGAAGGAGTTTAAAAAACTAGACTTATTAACAAACAAAAGTAACGCAAATAGGAAGAAAATACGGTTGAAATCATCATTTGTGAGGTTATCATAGATCAATAAAACAGCCTTCTTTCTCATCATGCCATTATCCTTATTATTTTTAATGTCAGTATTAAAACCACCAAAAGTATAAGGCCAAAACTAATTAAAGGTATTTGTATACGAACATTTTTATTGATATATCTTCATTAGTTTATTTCGTATTAGATAATAGATTTCAATGTTGTTTTGCTAAAAAAGAAAAATGACGTAAAATATGACACACTTCATTCGAAAAGATCACACATTTTTCGTATATGCAGAGGAATAGTTTTTAATTTTTTGGTGCCCAATCATTTCGCAGGAAATTTTAAAAAAATTATGGCACTAATTTATCTCAAATGGTTGCATAAAAAAACATCCTTTAAGATGGAATCTTGGACGACCTAAATAAATAAAAAGAAATCAATAGATCGTGAATTAAAGGATCCACAATTTTTCACTTCCGTGGCAAGAGGCTAATACAAACTTTTCCTTACGAAGTCCTCACTGATAATGGAAACCCTATCGGAGTAAGCTATATAGATAGGAGTTGGTTCGAGGCCCGCGTGTTGAAGATTTATTCGACAAGTTGGAAGAGCACTTGGCTCTCCTTAAAATACAGCGTCCCTCCGCTTCTACTAATTAATGCTCTCAGTTTGAGATAAATCTTCTCTCTAAGACCCAACTGCTTAACAGGCTTTTTAGCTGCTATGGATCATAACTATAGGATCTAGGATATACAATTTCTTTGAGATACCGAAAGTTGTAAGCTGGTGTGACTTTGATAGCTATCAGATCAAATAGATATGCTGAGTGGTGTTAAAGATCTATATAATAAGTTTACTTATAATAAGTTCTTATCTCTCGAATTCACCTTTCAATTCAGGTCAGTTTCTTTTAGACTGTTGTGAGTTACAGGTCGATTTAAAAATGTCTAATTTTGAGCACCATGCAGTGATAAAATATTTTGTAAAAAAAGGGATGCGGCCGAAGGAAATCTTTGAATACATCTCTGCAACATTGAGGGACTGTTCCCCATCGTATGCCACTGTCAAAAAGTGGACCGCACTGTTCAAAGCTCGCCGAGAAAACCTTGAAGATGATGACCGAAGTGGCGGCCTTCAACATCACTGGTCGATTTTCTGCGGCATGGCATGACAATAACAGAGCAATACTATGCAGACCTTCTCGTCAAACTGCGAGAGGCCATCAAAGAGAAACGCCGAGGAAAGATCACCAAAGGTATGCTGCTGCGTCCACAAATCAAGAGTTGCCACGGAGACGGCCAAGTCTTTGGGGATTGAGCTGCTCCTGGCCCTCTCAGACTTCTACGTCTTCCCTAATATGAACAAACACCTGCGTAGGACTTTCGCACTTTCGTCAGACGATGAGGTGATCTCAGCTCTTTTTTCAGACAATTTTTTTTTTTAGACCGGGTTACAGATGTACTTGAAGAAGCGGTGGAATTTAGGGGGACTATATTGAAAAATAAAAATATGTAAGTTGAAAATATATTTGTATATATGTATAAATATACCTATATACATCGTATAAGATACGACAATTCCTTCGGGATAAATCGTTCACCTAATGGAGCAATTGCAAATGGCAAGGTGTAGGGGTCTGTCATTTTCGGGAGAATCACAAAGCTAATAAATTTATTTATGATAAGAAGATTCTCTCTGGACCAATGCCATTAAACTCAACACGAACTATGCCCCTCTACGTGCAGTTCCTGGAGCTGTCGGACAAACCACTGGAGAGGTTGGACTCCTCTGCCGTAAATGTGACAGGGAGAACGAGACCCCATCACATGTGCTGGGAAGCTGTCCACATAACCATCTTTTGATTAATCGTCGCCATCACAGGGTTAAGCACGCCATAATGGAGATGCTGGCTGAAAAGGGGTATAAGTGTCTGGAGGAAGTGTACGGATTAGACAGTGACGGCTCCACCCGATATGCCTATATAATAGCATATAAACCAAATGGTAAGGAGGTTTATATATTAGACCCAACCGTGCGCTACAAAACAAACGATAGTGAACAGGCCGAGAAGGTAGATAGGGATAAGAAGAAGATCAATGAAAAATGCATACCCTTCTACAAAGATAAGTTTTTTGAAGAATTAGTCGCAGGGATGTGGTTCGGTTCGCGAGGAACAATTGGTAAAGTAGCAAGGAAATTCTTCGACCTTGTCGGAATTAACCAAGAAAAAATGACGATTCTAGCTGAATCAATTCTCATTGACTCATTAGGAATTATAAACCATCACATTTATAATTGGCAACTGCTTTGCAGGCTGCATTATTTATATAAATAATGGAAATAAATAATATTTATAAATACTTTAGTTTATAACACTATTAGACAAGACATCTAGGTGATGCGCATTGTTTTATTTTTAATTTTAAAAAATTGGACGATCATATGGTGCTATAAAACCTAAAAAACGCAATTATATTGATAGAAAAGTTTTTTTGAGTTTTCAGCCATAATAATCGTTCATTTGAAGAATATTTGTGTTAACGAGGTACTCAAGAGGGGGAAGTGAAGCCAACTCTAGGAATGAACCCCACCTCAACTTTGAGTGTTGAGAGTAGTGGGGGCAGTACCATGGACTTTGTAGAAGGGGAAAATAGTGATGCCTGGGCCAAGGTCACAGGCAGGAAGAGAAATTCAACTCAAGAATCAAGAGACCCACGGAAACAAAAAAAAAACGGAAAGCGATGCTCCAGCTATAACCGTGAGTAATTCTTTCGATGTTTTGAATAATATAACCGAAATAAATCAACCTATATTAACTTCATTAGCCAAATCAAATGAAAATGCAATACCACCCATACACATATATGATGCACAAGATTATCAAGCACTTGTCTGTTATTTAGAAACTCATTGTTCACCCAATTCTTTTACTCTTAAAACTACATTCAAAGGTGTTACTGTCTATCCAAAGACTTCTGATATTTATAGGAACTTAGTGAGAAATCTTCGAAATAATGGAGCTGAGTTCCATACCTATCAGCTGCCCGAGGAGAAAAACATCAGAGTAGTGGTCAAAAATTTACATCATACTACCCCCATTTCGGAAATAAAAAACGAATTTGCAAAACATGGGTATGTAGTTACAAATGTAGCTAATGCCATTTCTCACTTTACTAAAAGACCTCTACCCCTGTTTTTTATAGATATATCAAAGGCTACATACAACGCCAAGATTTTTGAAATCAAAGCTATCTACTATACCCAGGTAACGATAGAAGAACCTAGAAAGAAACGATCCATACCGCAATGTATCAGATGCCAGCAATACGGTCATACAAAGACGTATTGCAATAGAACACCTCGTTGTGTAAGATGCGGGCAGGGTCATGAAAGCTCATCATGTACAAAATCCAGGGAAACAGCTGCAACATGTGCCAATTGCCAAGGTGAACATCCTGCAAACTACCGAGGATGTCAAGTTCTAAAGGACCTCAGGACCCGAAGAATCGCAAGGAACCTCCGCACTCAGCGAGACCCTCCACCACACCCACCTCCACCTCCGCTCCAAAGTTCCGAAGATTTCCCATCTCTTCGCCCACTCATGCATGCGCAGAAACCAGTGCAGAAGAATCCAGCACAGAGGCCTCTTCCGATTCGTAAGCAGGAAGCACCCTTACAGCACATGAGACCACACAGCGATTCCTCGTCGTCTCATAAGCATCCTTCATGTTCAGGCATGGGACGAGAATTTATCCAGCAGCCACCTTCAGCTGACAATTACCCAACAGCCCCTCCTGGTTTGTTTCAATTACTAAACGGTCTGAACTCCCTCATCCAACCCCTTTTTAACATCCTACAACAGCTCGCACAGGTGACCCAAGCCACGTATCCTCCAAATGGCCCCTAATCAGCTGACTGCGGGCTCATTGTCCATCCTTCTGTGGAACGTCAACGGACTTACACAACACAAAACTGAACTAGACTTATACCTTCACAGAAAACGTATAGACGTAGCCCTCATTACAGAAACTCACCTTACCCCACGAACTAAATTTGGAATTTCTGGCTATATAATACACAGAACAGACCACCCTGACAATACTGCACATGGCGGAACTGCTATACTTATCAGATCATCCTTATCACACAACTATATACACCTACCTATTTCACCTGACATTCAATCTATAGGCATTACATTGTACATGAAACACTACACAATGACACTAGCCTCGGTGTATTGTCCGCCAAGATATGTGCTGACATCTTCGATGTTTTGCAATTTCTTCCAAAGCCTGGGGCGGTGCTTTATAGCAGGAGGTGATTTCAACGCTAAGCACCAATATTGGGGATCACGATTAAGCACCCCAAGAGGTAGGAACCTGAGGGCTGCTATCCATGAGCTTTCATTAGACACGATAAATCCTGACACACCGACATACTGGCCAACATCATTACGTAAATCTCCGGACCTTCTAGATTTTTTTATTACAAAAGGACTGCGGACTGTACCTCACACTATACATACGAGTTCTGATCTTTGCTCTGATCACTCCGCAGTACATCTTATTGTTCTGGATGAGGCAGTCACCGTTGAAAGAAAACCAAAACTTATCAATGGTTCTATAGACTGGGATGCTTACAGGCAGCATTTAGATAAATCGCTGTCCGTCCCACTTTCTATAAAAGACGAAGCCGAAATTGAAGAGGCAGTGGAATATTTCACAACAAACATTCAAGTTGCTGCATGGTCTTCATCAATACCTAAACCTGAGCAAGCAGGAAACGAACACTTACCGAAATATCCTCAGTACATAAGAGACTTGATCAGGGCAAAGAGAAGAGCGCATAAGGTATGGCAGACTGACAGACGTCCCTCAGACAAACAGACATACAACCGACTTAACAATCAACTCAAAAAAGAAATCCAAAAAATCAACAGAACAAACTATGACTCGTACATTACTGGCCTCTCGATGGACGATGGAAGCTTATGGAAGCATACCAAAAAGTTGTTAAGACATCGAGAGGTGTCTGCACCACTTCGAAAAGAGGATAGCACCTGGGCCGTGTCGGATAAGGAAAAATCCGAAATCTTCGCCCTACACCTTTCTTCTGTATTTACACCATTTACTGACTTCATAAATACAGATCATGATACATGGTACTTAACACTTTAGACATTCCACTACAGTTGACACTCCCACCGCCTCCGTTCACTCCTTCTCAAGTCGCTTTACAAATCAAACAGTTACCAAAAAGGAAAGCCCCTGGTTATGACTTAATTACAGCTGAGGCACTCCAACAAATGCCTAGAAAAGCTCTTGTATTACTCACGACAATTTACAACTGTATATTAAGAACGTCCAAATTCCCAATACAATGGAAATATTCACTCATAAGAATGATCCACAAACCAGGTAAAGACATTTATAATCCCTCATCCTACAGACCAATTAGCCTCCTCCCAATATGCTCCAAATTAATTGAAAAATTACTACACAAAAGATTAGTTGATATACTAACAGACCAAAAAGTGTTACCTGATCACCAATTCGGCTTCCGCACTTACCATTCGACGACGCATCAACTACACAGAGTTACTGACTACATTTCAGGAGCTCTAGAACAAAAACTATATGCAACTGGAGTATTTTTGGACGTTGCTCAAGCGTTTGACAAAGTCTGGCACCAGGGTCTTCTCTTTAAACTCAAGACCATCTTACCGTACACTTATTATCTTATCCTACAATCTTTCCTCTTCGATAGATTTTTCTCTGTCCGGCAGGGTTCGGAAATTTCTTCAATTTATCCAATCTTGGCGGGAGTACCCCAAGGCTCAATACTAGCACCTTTACTCTACATCATATACACGCACGACATACCTATTACCAACGAGACATTGACTGCAACTTACGCTGAAGGCCAAAAGTCGGTCAGTCGGTCTGCAACTTACGCTGATGATACAGCAATTATCACGAAACATCAGGACTCAACACAGGCTTCCTTGACATTACAACAACACTTACACAAGTTACACGATTGGTTTCAACTATGGAAAATTAGACTCAATCATGACAAATCAAAACAGTTTATATTGACAATAACCAAATTCCACAGACGGACACAGTACACTATTTGGGGCTCACTTTCGACAGAAGGATGACATGGGGCCCACATGTTAAAATGAAAAAAAGGACTCTTACCAAAAGACTCAAGCTTCTCTACCCACTACTTTCTAAATCATCAAAACTGAAACTGAAACAAAAACTAAATACGTACTCTTACTTACTCAAACCCATATGGACATATTCCTCACAGATTTTCGGTATTGCTAAAAAGACTCACTTACAAAAACTTCAAACGTTCCAATCAAAATTGTTACGACTCATTACAAAAGCACCCTGGTACGTAACTAACAAAACTTTACATACAGACCTCCATGTACTAACAGTCGAGCAGCACATAATGACACTATACAAACGGTTTTTTGCTAATTTAAACGGACATCCAAATTCTTTAATCAGTAATATGGCTGACATAAGCACGGGTAAGAGAAGACTAAAAAGGCGCTGGATGAGAGATCTGCTCTCTTAGACAACCGAGGTAATTGACTCAAGCCAGGAAGGGGGTGCTGCTGGGTGCTTTCCCTCCTCATGCCTGACATGTAATTATAACCTATTACCACCATCTCATTCGCTGATTGTCAGCACCTTGCTGACAGGTGCGGATTAATAATTAAAGTAAAAAAAAAAAAAAAAAAAATTGGACATAATACAAAATAATTGCTTTTGTATTCAGCAACTGAGTAGTTTTAAATTAGTAGTAGTTTGTATTTTATAGAGTAATTTGTATTTTACGCTTGCGGTACTAAAATATGTATACTCTATTGATCAGAAAGCTGTGTCTTAAGCAACTCAATGTAATTGAGCAGTCCCACTTTTATTATGCATTTTTCTATTCTGATAATAAAGTGTTTCTCTCTATATATCGAATATGTTATTTTGTATTTTGTATTTTACCTGAAATCCGGGGAATAACGGGAACCATATCAAATTTTTGTGTTGGCTGAAGAAGAGCAAATTTTTCTTAACTTGGAGCTCTTGCGATTCGTTTCGTCTTAAAAAAAAAGTTGTTCACCTTCTTATTGGTAGTGATAAATAATTAAAATCATTTATCCTGTTATTGAAGACCAAGGTAATAAGTAAAATTATTTATCATATTATTTAAGAGCTTTGTGCTTGACATTCTCTTTCCATCGAATTTAACAGGTATCATTATACACAGCATTGACATGATAATTAATAAATATGGAACTGTAGACTGCTATTTTACCTCATCAACATGTCTGATTTTTACCACATTATTATATTTATTACCCTACCAGAAATTGACATATTCAGGCGAAACTGCCATTGGGAATAGAAAAAATAAAACTTTTTTGTCTATGATGACAATTTTTTTTTTATTCCATTTGGAGTTACTTTCGTAGTATTACACAAACTGGATTACTTAGCGGGAAGTGGATTGGTATCTACGCACTTATGGTTGAAAATAGAAAAATATCGTTGGAAAGCTAAGAATTCCAGAAAGAGTAATATTTAGTTTATGAAGTGGAAGAAGATAATTGATGAACAGTAAGGAAAAAAATCTGGTGCGATGCGCACAACACATAACTTTCACTTAGCAACCTACTTAACGCAATTCAGCAACTTCTCGCATATTACCACACTTATTTGCTTATTTTTGTTTGTCTCCATAAGTTATAGTGTATTATAATTTGAACTGCAAAACATGAAAGTTCTCAGTACTTTTCGATTCTTGTTTTTTCTTTTTGTAAGGAGCCTAATAAATCCTGTTGCTTGTGTCTTACTGGGAGTTACATTTTTAAATATGTTGTGAAGGTGAATTTGTAGAAGGTGTATTTACAGCTCATAGTAAATTATAACTTAATTTTAAAGTGATTGTCTCTTATGCATTTCTGGTAACTGAGAACGATTACCGTTCCTCTAAAATAACTTAATATTGCATTCAGAAATATATTATGGAACTAAAGTTTGTAAACTAAAATATAATTAATTAAAGATTATCTTGTACCATATTTTTTCCACCCAATCAGTAAAATTCTTTAAATAATTAATCATCACGTATCTACTCCCTAAAGTACACTAAAGATTTTTATTGTTAGATAAAAGTATTTATTTGTGATAATAAGGGAATGCGAGCATAATGCTCCAGCGCGTCCGATTTTATGTTTGTCTATTTAGTTGTTGAAAACTTCATTTAATTACCATTAACAACAAATAATTCCCATTCAAGATTTTTCTCTTTATTATCTTTATTAATTTTTCTCAGTTATTTAATTATTCATTTTTTTCAATTTTCATATTTTTCCATTTCTTATTTTAAGGAATTGTGGGAAACAGTTAATTTCAGTATTTATACAAAATCAAAGATAATATATAGGAAAACAAAAAAAATTCGTTTGCCATTTAAGTCCCCACAGAACATTTTTATGATAATAAATGGTATAAAAGAACATTGGTTCTCATTAAACATGACGAGTTTAATCAAAATCGTTAGTCGTTTTTTGAGAAAAAGAGAAAAAAAACACAATGCAAAAGATCCGTTTAATCAATTTTACTCATTTGAATTTAATGATTCGGAAATGGGGGTCACCTGTGTTTTAGCGGCTAGGAAAGCAGTCTACAATTATAAAGGTCGTGGGTTCGCGTCCCGCAGTGGCCTTAGGATTTTTTTATGAGAGTAAAAAATTCATGGCTATGCCGCCATTCCATGAACATCCATGGATAGGACGTGAAATAGAGGTCTGGAGCCTGTACGATGTCAAGTAATCATTAAAGATTCCTATCCTAATTACACTTGGATAGGCAAAATTTAGGACTTCCACTCTAGCATCCTCTGATTAGCCTTAGTAGCATAAAGTAACCCTAATTAAAAAAATATTTCGGAAATTTCTTCCATCTTCAGGGTTATTTTCTTATTTTTCTAGAAAGAATCTCCAGAAATATACTATATATTTCTTTTCATTACATTAAATACTTTAAAAATTATACCTCATTTTATATAAATAAAATTACCATTTTAAATGCGTACTACCTAAAATTAACCCTGAATGTTGCTCTAGATTGTCAATCAATATATATTATAAAGCAAAGTGTACAATGTGCGTGCCGATAAGGATCAAAAACCACTCAACGTATGTTTAATAACGTTATGTCAGCGTGTTGCTATACAACCCCTAACGGAGTAGAAGGTTTCCGTTTTTCTCTTAAGGGTGTAAAATTGAAGAGAAAAGAACTGGAATTTTAAGCCTCTCGCACCATTTAATTAGCCTACCTGAGAATGACGTACGAGTTTATGAATGAAAAATTTAGTTCGAGCTGCAGACTACCAGGAAGCGCTAGGGTGCGTTTCACTCAATGTTTGTTGTTCATTCATTCCATTCAGATTGTAAAGGTTACAATATTTTACAGCTGCTCTTTTTAAATTACTTAAACATCAAGCGAAAATAATTAGTTTCACCTTTTCTTTCAAAATAAAATAATGATTTTACATATCAATTAGAAAACCGACTGGATACCTTACAAAATTAATTTTCTCATAAGAAGGTTAATTGATTAACACATTACATTTAATCAATATATAACATATACTTAAGTAAATTTAATGCAATATGAGTGAACATGTTTTAGTTGTAGAGTGAACGAATAAAAACAGACATAAAAAAAGAGATAAATTGACTATATATAAATCGAAAATAAAAAGTTTTATGAGTTCTTATT
Organism: Aelia acuminata; assembly: GCA_911387785.2. Taxonomy (NCBI): domain Eukaryota; kingdom Metazoa; phylum Arthropoda; class Insecta; order Hemiptera; family Pentatomidae; genus Aelia; species Aelia acuminata. Next base: position 143,507,306 of record OU426979.1, on the reverse strand, counting down.
GTATGTAATTATGAAAAAGAAGTTGGTTATATTACTATGTATGATGAGAATTCTAGTTGACAAAATGACTAACTCCAATTACAACATTTTTTTCAATAAGATTTTATCACCCCTCATAGTTCAGGATAAAACGAAATATGGTGAAAAAATTGTGACTTCATGAAATTTTGGTTTTCACTTTGTGATAGCAGTAATATTCGAGATCTGCAGAGTCCGCCCAAATTACGGAGGGATAACTTAAGGGAGGTTGAAATGGAAGAAAGGTATTTAAAAAAAAGTTTCTTTGAATCTTCGATAGTTTCTATACTTCTGGATATAATAGGACCATCACTGTAGTCGGCGCTTAGGTTGTACTGGGAATATAATTTTTCAACTATTATCTAATAACTTAGTATCTGCTGACTGCTTGGAATGGGCTTATAGGATTCAGAATCACAGAAACCATAAAAACGATGCATAACTCGACTAAGTTGCAGCAAAATTGATTGTTCATCCACTATTTTCAATCTCCCTCTAAAGTACATATATAGGGTTCCGTATTTGGGCGGATTCTGCAGATCTTGAATTTTAATATTGATACCAAGTTAAAACCGAAGTTTCGAGAAATTGCTAATTTTGTTCAATATTTCCATTAATTTTAAAGTTTTTCTGTTATTAAAACTACCACACAACTACCGTAGCGAAGGGGGCAAGCGGGCACCTTAGCTAGTAGAAAAATAAGGAATTAGCCCTAAAGATGGAAGAAATTTCCGAAACGTTAGTTATAAAGTTAGTCTTATTTATGTAATGATTCAGGAATTCAGGAAGAGTTCAGATTCATAATCTATTGATATTAATATATTTTATGTATATTTAAGTAAAATTAAAAACAAATGAATAATGAATATCTTTTTTATTGTAGACATATAAATCTAGAAAAATATTTTCAGCCATATTTACTGGTGTTTTCCCCATCACTTCACAGCTATCAGCGTAGGTGTTTTAATCTTACTAAATTGCTCAGGAATTTCCTCCAATTGACGTTATCCTGTTCTCCTTGGATTAGATCGTCTCAATCTGCAAGACGTGGGATGAGCTGTCTGTTCTAGAGAAATGTCTCTTCCATTTTAGCTAGGAGATCTATATCCTGGAGAATTAGAGTTAGTGGGTTAGAGCAATTGCGAGGGTATGACGCACTTCCTCAATGTGCGAAATAGTGCATATATTATTTGAATACCAGAATAAATCTCAAGATTTCTCAAACGAGATTACTAATTCCGAAAACAGCCTATCTAAGCATTTGTCTAGAGCATGATTTTAAATTCTTCAAAATAATCCAAAATATACGAGGATACTAATAAAAAGCACAACTGTGGCGAACAGACTGCGTTTTGTAGTCGCTTTTACAGAAGTGTGTGGGCATCATATGAAGATTCAACTTTTATTTATAATGATAATTTTTCTTTATAATGATAACTTCCATTTTCCGTCTATATCTATTACAGGTATCCTAGAAGAATATGGCAGATAAAATCACTATTAAAAGCACACTAATAAAGGCACTATTCTAGGCTTCCTAAAAAATTGGTTACTGGAACATGACTGCTTCAGTAAGTTTTCCTGAGGTTCAGGAGGTTAAATTTTCTGCAATGTATTAAGGATGTTAGCATGCCGGGACAAGATTTCATAACTATAATAATTAAGATAATATTGAATAAAGTTCTGGACATGGATAATACACACACCTTGACAGTCTTGGGGGTTTCCAAAAAAAAGTGGTGAGTTCCAATCATATATATGATCTAATATACAACGCGCTAGAAGCAATGGGGGTCATAAACGTAGATAAAAGTGCCTAAGGAAGCGAATTTGGAGATCAAAAGTATGCTGAGAAAGATAGTATATGCGAATAATGTTCAGTGTACTGACACCTGGCCAATCTTAGGAACCAACCAAGAGAGGAGTCCAATCAGTAAGAGCATTCGGAGTCATAAACCTCAACAAAGTTGCTAGAGGAGAGACCTTTGATGTTAGTTAAAGAAGAGTGTGGAAAGGAAATTCAGAATGGCTCAACCTTTCAGTGGAGTACAGAAGATGAGTGGGATGTAAGCTTTTTAGATGGGTATTTCAAACGAAAAGAAGTAGTTCTTTGAGAGAAGACTGTGAGGACAGTTCTTGGAGTGAGGTAGTTGGGGGTGTTCTTGAGCAGAGCCAAGAGATCATGGAGAGTGCTAAGGGAGTTCAGAGTTGAAGCGGAAAGAGATATGCCAGACTAAAGATTGAAGGTAGATATGATATTCAGCGGACCCTCATTTGCACCCCATACATCAGATGAGTGATTAATTTAATATCCATGCATTACTCGTTGTAACACTGAGTGGAAATGAAATTAGTACATTAGATGAATAAAGGTCATCATGCGAGGCAGCATCCATTATATTTATAAGTTTTAGTGAAAATGGATATTAATTTAAAAATTTGATGATGAAATTAGATATGGTCAGTATTTAAGTAGATGTTTATTCTATAACCATTCACCTCTATGCCACAGTTTTCTGCAATTTAGTATTGTCAAAATAAATCTGAAATCTAACTACACCTACCTGGGAACTGTGCTGACCCTCTCTCTTCGCTTTACTTTAAATAATAAGGAAAGGTGCAAAAAAGCGAAACAAGCAATCAACAGTATTTGGAGTATGATTTTCAAAAACTCTATGATCCCTATATCCTCCAAGCTAAGGATTTTTAACTCGACGGTAAAGGCGTCGCTCTGTTACGGAAGTGAGGTATGGGGTTATTTAAATTTTGAAGAAATTGAAAGAGTTTTAAAATTCTTTATCAAAAAGTTGTTTTCACTCCCGAAAAATACACCAAATTACCAAATTTATTTAGAAACTCAGTTAGACCCAATCTTTATCTCTACCCTAAAGCAGCACTTTAATTATATATTAAAAATATTCAGTTTACCCGAGTACAGATACCCCAAAATTATTGCCAAACAAATAGTTATTAGTAAATGTTCGTGGTTTGCCGAATGGATAGCTATGGCTGCTAGACTCAATACTGAATTGGATGAGTGTTTCATATCAATAGACAGATGGCGTCGACAAACTGACAAAATTACACACCTCCTAAAACAACAGTTTATAGATAACCAATTAACAGCAGTTCGACAATCCACACACCATACTATGTATAAATCATTAGTTCCCAGTAAAGTTAGCTATATAAATGATTTCAATAGTTTGGACTTTATAAATACAATATTTAGAGTAAGAGGAGAACTTTTAGACTTAAATTATAAACCATGGTCAAAAGATATTAGTTACATTTGCACTATCTGTAACAAAAGTGAAATTGAAGACATTTCATTTTATCGGAATGTGCCCAATTTTCAATTACATAAGGAAAAAATATTTTGGTCATATATTAATAAATAAAGAGGAATTAATAACAATGCTAAAGGAAAATAAATTAAAGGAAATTTATTTATATGTTAAAGAAGCATTAAGATATAGACGGCTATTGTTGTCAGAATATGAATAAATAACATAAATATTATTTTTTATACCTTTTATGTAGATATTATATATGTACATTTCCTTGTACGAAGTTATAGTGAGTTTTCTTTATTTTCATTTTAATTATATAAATTTTATTTTTTCACTTGAAAATTAAAGTGATTTTATTATTATTTTTAAAGGCACCTAAAAAGTGGCAAACTCCTGACAGACGGCTAAAGCCATGTCAGCATTTGTCCTGCGTAACTTATTTTTGAAATTTGTTAGCACCGATTGTTATATAGATTATAAATATTAAATTTGTAAACACCTATTCTATTTTGTAAATAAAGGATTTTTCTATTCTATTCTATAAATCTGAAATCTATTTAGTGTTTTGAAGCAGTGGTTCTGCGGTATACCAGGTTGTTAATTCATAATATATATTGTTTAATTGATCTGCTTTCCTTCCGGATCCGATAGAAATTAATAAATCAGTAAACATATTTAAAAAAATTTTATTTCCGGTTTCTTAGACAACCACCCGCCTTAGAAAAGCAGATAGCAGGAAACGTAGCAATGCTAACAAAAAGTAAATGGGAGGAAGGAAGTCGACGGAGGAATGTAAAGTTTATTGAATGAATGAATGAATGTATGAATGATTTAATACTTCATGATCATATTTGATATTTAATCATATTTAAAGAAAAAAAATATTGTAACTTAATAGAAAAACTATATGATTCAAAAGAGTCATAGACATTTGTTGGAAGAGTTACCAACTGTTATAGTTCATGTTCGTGACTGTTCGAGAATATTCTACGCTAATTCAGTCTAAATATAAGGAGCGATGGACTGGAGTCTTGGTCTTGCACTGTAGGTCGAATCATGTGGTTACTTTCGTGTTACTGTGTCCTCACATGTCGATAATTTTTGTAAAATTGTTAATTATTGGAGTTTTTATTGTATGCCTGACACTATGGATTATTAATTTTCGTAAATAAAAATTATTTAAACCCACAATATTATTACAATATATACATAGCTGCTTGGACATTACCCGTCCGCTGGAGTTGGACAAGTAAATATAAATATGTATCAATAACTATTTACAATTAAATTTAACATTTTTATAGAGTTCATAGCATAAAATAAATCCTGCTTAAAAAAAAACAAAAAACAGCGCATCTAAAATAAATAAAAGATAATTGTTATGAATAGACTATTTACAATGCAAGCTAACATTATTATCATTACGTTTATGGATTTTGAAAAATAAAATAAGTCCTGCATAAAAATAATACATCTATTAATACCGGTAAATTCTACACAGAAAATAAAACGATAATTCTCATTGTTATATTAAATCTTTTGCAATATATTAAACACTACATATATTAACATAACCAAACAGCTCTCTTTATAGTCAAACAAATGATTAGTTGAACTTTTATTCTCCTAAAATAATACACCGTGTTTAAACGAAATATTAAAGAAACGTTAACCATTGAAAAATATGAAATTGGGCACTCAACCAAAAATCAAAAGTCCTAATTCTTTACTTATGTTATACAAATTTAATATACATAGATTAATATTACTCTTTAGACATATAAATAATATTATACGTCACAGTAATAAACTATTGTAGTTATGGTTGCTCTTAGGTCAAGTAGAGGTTAAAGGATATTAATTTCTTATAAATTAATCGGGCAGGATGGGTAGTATATTCAATGCCAATCAAATTCTAAACACTTATTGTACTAGTTCAAACTGTTCTTATAATTATTTGAATAATAAGACAAATACGTTGATAGCTCAAACTTTGATGATTCGCAAATACCGGGTGTCCCTTATCTGAAGATTTTTTTTTTTTTTTTGAGGTCTGTATACTATGGCTTGCAGCGAGAATTCATTTGAACAATGTAGGTAATAGCTGAAACAAGCCGCTGAGTCATTTTACGTACTAAAGTCCATAAAACAATTTTCTCATGGAAAAAATCAAAAAGAAAGCATGTCCCTTGTATCAGGGATTCCCAAATCGATTGTCGCCACCTTCATAAATCTGCCAGAGTAATTATGTCCGGTTTTTCCAAAGAGATTCTAAAGAATAAAAAAGCAATCCGTTTCTTTGTTCCTTACTTATCCGCCCCCTGTTATTTCTTTTTTTTTTTTCCTCCGTTTCTCTTATTACTTTTTATCATTTACATACTTTTTCTTATTTTAATTTCTTTGTATAAGAGAAATTAAAAAAATAAAAACACGTGCCAAGGCCCTGTACGAATAACGAACGATATGTCTGGTTTTTAAGCCCTTTAATTAATTTTACCAGGACTAGTTTTAAACAAGTTCTTTCCGGAGTATTACAATTATTGATAATGTGTATATTATGTTAATCTTTAAATATTTTTAATAAGAAGAGAAAAGATTGGCCAAGGTCAATAAGAATTTTCAGGTTATCATAATGAAAAAACTAATTCATTATAATTATATATATATATATATATATATATATAATTAGAAGAACATATATATATATATATATATATATATATATATATATATATAGTTAAAGGCGACACAGAGTCTGTTTTGGTAAACAATTCTAAGAACAATATGCAGCTGCAGCCGGCAGGTGTTACACACGTGCACTAGTAAACAATTCTAGGAAATAGATATCAAATTATATATAAGTCCTCTCCTCTCCTCTCTCCCTTCCTGTTGTTCTTAATACTCTCTCTAGTCTCGTCTTAGACAGTATCACTGTTAGCCTAATTTTCTCTATTGTGTAATCATTCATAATAAAGTTGCTTTTTAAAAAGCTGTAGATCTTTTGGACACATTTAACTGGCGCCCGTTAACAGGTACTTGGGCAGATTCGCGGATATTACAGTAACTTTGCGGAGCTTTATTCGAGTGCAAGACCGAAGTAAGGCAGCAAGACCACTACTCTACGTCCTGAGGAAGATTCGCCACTGCATGTACAGATACAGCAAGCGTTCTCCACGACTACGAGGTATCCAGTATTCTGTATATTCTTCAATATTTAACCCAAGTGGAACATATTATGTTAAATCCATTGGATCTTCAAATAACTTTCATTCACTGAAGATTATTGCAATTAGAAATTTAAGCTAGCATAATTATAATTTAAGTTTAATTTCATTATTTACTTTATTTTATATCTTAAGTTTATATTTTATATTTAAACATTTAATTATATGTCTAATCTAACTGAAAGACTAAATCAACTTAGACAAATAACAGTTTCTACCCCTCTTACTCGCGAAAATTTGGATCAAATTTTATTAGAACAACCAACGATGACTAACATGGAAATAAAAGATCATGATTTTAAATTAATTCCCGAATATAATGGTGATCCATTGCTTTTAGTTGATTTTATTAGGAATGCAAATTTTATTTACGAATTATATTGCAAAGAAGATAATTCATTTAGAGCGGTCAATCATTCAAAATTAATATTAACTTTATTAACCAAATTAAAAGGTAAGGCGAAAGTTGCCACTTATGATAAAGAATTTAATAGTGTGAAAGAAATTGTACAATTTTTAAAGCGAAAATATCAGGACACTAGGACACGTGAACAATTAATAGCCGAAATCCTTAATACAAAATCTTATGCGAATGAAAATCCGATAGAATACAATAGAATCGACAGACTAAGTAAAAAGAGATGCGACTTATACGCTAGAGTTTACGCGGACCCGGAAATTGACGACAAAACATCAGAAATGGCTCGTTACGATAGACAAATATCTCACCACGCTATACATAATCTAAATCCTCAACTAACGGACTTCATATATCACATAAAATTCGACACCTTAGAGGACATTGACGAAATACTACGCAATTCCGCATCACATATAGTACATCGACTATACGGACATACTCAAAGAAAAGAAAGACATCAACAACCATCTCATTATAAAGGAAAACATTACGACCCGAATTTTAAATTTAATAAATTTACACCGAACAGACAATACGAACAGAGAATTAATTCGCATCAACAAAATTTTAATAATAATCAAAATTATAGGCATCAAAATTATAATAATCCAAATTATAATAATCCAAATTATAATAGTCAAAATCATTATAACTATAAACCGATACATAATCGACAATGGGATCCCCAGGACCAACACCGTTTCTTTAACAAACCATCGTCAGGTCAATTGAGACAAAATACTACTCAACCCCCACCAGAAAAGTTGGGAGACTCGCAAACAGTATCCATGCGTACCGTATCTAATCGCGTCCATTCAGTCGATCAAGACAAGGACGAAACAATTCAAAAACTTACGGACAAATTAGTTACATTGGAAACTAAGTTTGAACATTTTTTAGAACAAGGCCAAGACCTCGACGATCCGCCGGATCAAATTTAGACAAAATGGAAATAGAAATAAAAAGCGAAAACGGAATAAACCGCGAATCGGATGAAACCAAAACGAAAATAATTAAAACTATTAAAACTAAAGAGTACGAAATAAATCGAGAGACAAATAAAAACGAAATAATAAATCTACCTCGACTAATAGATTTTAAAAATAACAAATGGTTGATCGATACCGGATCCACAAAAAATTATATTTGCCCGCACATAGTTCCCAAGGATGCAGAAATTAAAAAGGAATATTTCGTAATAAAAACCCCTACCGGACGAGCAGAAGGAACACAAAGTGTACGCCTCAACCTGTCGCCGATGTTAGGAATTAATTCCGACGCAACCTTTTTAATTTTTCCATTTTCAGAGAAATTCAACGTCCTATTGGGCTACGAGACTATGAAAGCCTTATGCGCGAACATAGATCTTACAAATCAAAAAATAAAATTAAATAATAAAAATTACTCAATAAAGGTTAACCACGAGATGCATTTAATGACCGACACGGAAGAAATAAAAAACGTGATCCGTCACTCTCACATAAATAAGAATAATCTTGAAAAACTCGTGAACTTAATAAGTAAAAATGGCGAAATAATAAAAAAGGAAAATGAAATCCTAAAGCCGACAAACTTATTAAAGCATAAAATAAATACAATAAATGATAACCCGGTTTACACTCGGAATTATCGATATCCCGAACAATTCAAAAAACAAATTAACGAAGAAGTTTCTAAATTATTAAAACAAGGGATAATAAGACCTAGCAGTTCACCTTATAACTCGCCACTATGGATAGTGCCGAAGAAGATGGACGCTAGCGGTATACAAAAAATACGTATGGTCATAGATTATCGTAAACTAAATCAAATGACGGTGAAAGACAAATTTCCATTGCCAAATATAGAAGACTTGCTGAATCGACTAAGAGGAGCAAAGATCTTCTCAACCATCGACCTAACCTCCGGTTTCCACCAAATTGAAATGGACGAAAAGTCTATTCCAAAAACGGCGTTTTCAACGGACAATGGTCATTACGAATTTGTCAGAATGCCTTTTGGTTTAAGCAACGCACCACCCACTTTCCAACGCGCCATGACCATGCTAATCGCGAATATACCTAATACATTAATTTATATGGACGACATTATAGTTTATTCGAAAAATGAAGACGAACATTTAAAAGATTTGGAACGAGTATTTGAAGTACTAAAAAAACATAGACTTTCAATTCAGCTAGACAAGACTGAATTTTTTAAAACTGAACTTAAATTTTTAGGGTACATAGTCACCACAGAAGGTTTGAAAACCGACCCAAATAAAATAAATACGATAATTGACTTCCCCATACCATATGACGAAAAGTCGACAAGACGGTTTCTAGGTATGACTGGCTATTATCGCAAATTCATAAAAGGATATGCAAAAATTACAAAACCCCTTTCAGACTCAATTAAAACAAAAAAATACAAAACTAAGGAAATACAAGACGCGTGTAAGACATTAAAAGACCTCATGACAAACACACCAATTTTAAATTATCCAAATTGGGACCAACAATTTACTTTAACGACTGACTCGAGTAACCAAGCACTTGGTGCCGTACTTTCACAAAAGGATGAAAACGGAATAGAACACCCTGTGGCGTTCGCTTCAAGGGTATTACAGAACGCAGAACACAATTACAGCACAATCGAAAAAGCATTACTAGCCGTTGTCTGGGCAACCCAACATTTTAAACCATACTTATACGGAACAAAATTTTTATTACAGACAGACCACAAACCCTTAACGTGGATATTTAGTATGAAAAACGGTAACACAAGAATCATGAAGTGGATTTGGAAACTCCAGGAATTTGACTTTGACATAAAACACATTATAGGAAAAACTAACTATGTCGCAGACGCACTTTCTAGAGACTTAAAAGACCTTCACCATAATGAATCGGAACCAATGGACATAGATAAATTATTAGAAAATACAGCAGATGAAGACTCACAATATGACGCTATATTAGAAGAATTAAATGTACCAACTCCCATAGCAAACACCTCTGACGAAATAAATCAACCTGAACAACAAACGGACTTAGAAACTGTACACTCTCAACTATCTAGTAACGAACAATTTGGAATTTGTGACCCTGACAAATGTATCAACATCGAAAAAAACCAAATTATTATAAAAAGAGGAAACAAAGACGAATTAAACTTTACAAAACCATTCGGAAACAAAAAACGATATGAACTCATTTTTACACAAAAAGATGACTTACAAACATTACTTTACCAGATACTAGAACCTAACAAAACATACGGAATTTACTGTTCCAGCACTATGCAAACTCTTAACAAAATTTACAACGAATACTTTCAGGAAATCCAACACATAATTGAGGACGAATTCCCTACAGTTAAAATTAAACGTTATTTTAATTTCATTCGAGACATTGAACAACTAAACGAACAGATAGAAACAATCGAAAACTACCATTTAGGTAAGACACAACATCGTGGAATATTAGAAACATTTGAAAAATTAAAAAGACAAGTTTACTTTCCAAACATGAAAGACAAAATTACGGAATACATTAATAAATGTGAAATTTGTAAAAAGACAAAATATGACAGAAAACCACTTAAAACAAAATACCAACTAACTCCTACTCCAGAAAAACCCTTTCAGGAATTGATGATCGATATATTAAAATACGACAACAAACTCATATTTACAGCCGTTGACACATTTTCTAAAAGACTGTTTACACAAGTTATTCCAGCACATAATGCAATTAACATTTGTGATTGCTTACAAACATATTTATCATATTATCCAACACCAATACAAATCACACTGGACCAAGGTACTGAAATGAAAAATAATCTTGTTCAACAATTTTGCAAATACAACAATATAACCTTACACTACACATCAACAAATCATTCAAATTCTTTAGGACTATTAAATAGAGTACATTCAACTTTAACGGAGTTGCTTAGAGTAATTTCACACAAACAAAAAACATATTCGCACGTACAAAAACTAAAACTAGCTACAACCGCTTACAACAATACACTAAATCACAATTTAAAATTAACACCTAATGAAATAACATTCGGACTCATATCAGAAAACAATAAAAAGACAGATCTTAACATTACTGAATTATATGTACAAAAATACCATAGTGACTTACAACTCTTGCATGAGCTAACACATCGAAAAGTAACAGAAGAAAAGGAAAAACGCACGGACAAACTAAATAAAAATCGTGAAGACCCACCTGAACTAACCAACCAGGAATTTATTAAAAACACCCAGTCAAAAATTAAAAGTAGAGATAAATTTAGAAAAGTAAATGTTCTAGTTCAAGGAGCTAGACAGTTAACTACGCATGTCGATAATATTAGGAGACCCAACAAACGTAAACGAAAAAAACATTTTGTTTCAGATGATGACTCCTTACGCGTTAATATTACTGACTATTCTTCAGAAGACACTGACGATCAGAGTAGTAGATCTGACTAACTCACCTGGCCTGTTACACTATTCAGTTGACAACATTAGAGTTATTAACCAATTTCATGAAACTTATCATTTTTACAATTTAAGCTTATTAGAGATAGAAATTAAAAATATACAAATTCATTTGGCTAACTTCAAAGATCATAAAATGTATCATATCCTTTGTGACTTAACAAATGACGCGATAGAACAACTTAACTTAATGCATTTTAAAGAGTTTAACAACCGTAGTAAAAGAGGAATTATAAACGGCCTTGGCAATATTATTAGCTGGATTACGGGAAACATGAATGCTGATGACAAGGCATATTACGATAAAATTATTTCAAATATAGAAAAGAACAATTTTAAAATAGAGCATAATATCGAAACCTCCGTCAATATCAACAAACAACTCATAGAAGACTATAAGAAAGATATACAGACTATTAATAAGAATTTTATGACAAACCAACAAAATTTTAATACTCTAGAACAAAATGACAATGCACATGATTTCTATGTACACATTATGTTTTTATTAAATAAAATAAAAGGTTTAACATTATCATTAGAATTTTGCAAACTAGGGATAGTTCATACTAGTTTAATGACTGACGTATTGCGAAACTTACCCACGACAATAAAGTTAATATCTAATAATTCAGAAGTCCTATGGACAAATAGTAAAATCTTTTGCTCAACACAAAACAATATAATTCATACGTTTATAAAATTACCCATTCATGATAATTCTTATAAAGGATACTACGTCCTACCAGTACCAAAAATGATCAACCATACGATATTCGAAATTGATTTAAAGAATGATCTATATTTACAACAAGGACAAAATTTGTATACTGGACATTGTATATTCATTGACAATTATTATTGCATAAATCTCAACATAGTAAAATCCAAATGTATACACTCTATTCTCCACGAAGGAAAGTTAGACGATTGTAAATTTAAACAAATTAATCAAACCAAAATTAAGTATGTAGAATTTATAACACAATATATGACTGTAAATATTAGTAAAATAATAGATTGTAAGAATAACACTATATTTCTACCTACTATTAGTTTAATTAGTATTAATAAAAAGGACTGTTTCTCACAATTTAATAAAATTTATATTCATAATTTTAATTCTGTTATACAACCATTTTATAACACTGTACTCTTGAACAAGAAAATTATAGCTACCCATAATTATACTGTACCACCACTAGAAACTCTCACATTTATAAATGACAATAATATTTATTTTTATACTGTATGTATCTTTATGATTTCTATAATAACTATTGTATTCATTATTTACAAACAAAAATGTAGTAAACAAACCAATTCAACCCCACCTACAGAACTTGTAAATATCCCAGCACCCATTCCTGTAGATGATCATAAAATAATATTAAGTAGATTGTACAAAACTAGCTTTAACTAATCTTTCAATTTCATGTATCTGATTTATTTTAAAAAGTTTATGTATTATTTTTATTTTATAATTATTATGTACATTGTTTACTAGTACACCAAAAAGTTTATTTTTTTTGTTTTGCCCGGAGTTCAAAACTTAAGGAAGGGTGGAGTTAAAGGCGACACAGAGTCTGTTTTGGTAAACAATTCTAAGAACAATATGCAGCTGCAGCCGGCAGGTGTTACACACGTGCACTAGTAAACAATTCTAGGAAATAGATATCAAATTATATATAAGTCCTCTCCTCTCCTCTCTCCCTTCCTGTTGTTCTTAATACTCTCTCTAGTCTCGTCTTAGACAGTATCACTGTTAGCCTAATTTTCTCTATTGTGTAATCATTCATAATAAAGTTGCTTTTTAAAAAGCTGTAGATCTTTTGGACACATTTAACTATATATATATATGCTGTTCTTTTAATAATTGCTGTTCATTTCGATATTCAAGAAATTCAGTGATTCAAAACCTATCCTGCCACGCCACACAGTGGTTGAAAATCGACTATTTTCGGGAAAAAACCTTATTAAACCTGATCTGTAAGCCGCAAAAAAAAAAAGTTGATATCATCATAACCACGATTGAATTTCCTATAAAATGTATAGGTTGAAGCCCCGCTTAACCGGCTATTCGGATTAAGCGGCGGTGTTAGGAAAATAGAAAAACGAATGATACATAAATTTTCGACTCGATATCGGCTAGTTTAAGCACTTTTGCGGTTTCATGCTATTAATATCCTTGATAGTACTTGCAGTATCATATTCAATGATTTTCATGAAAACACCAAACTTAGGTGATGAAAAAAAAAATCATAAACATTTCTTACATAGTACCAATCAATGAAAACACCAAACTTAGGTGATGAAAAAAAAAATCATAAACATTTCTTACATAGTAGCAATCAATTATTTTTTTCGTTATATTTTAACCGACTTCGAACGAAAGAGGAGGTTACTCAATTCGATACGTATGTGACTTTTTTTTTTTTTTTTTTTTTTTTTTTTTTTTCTATGTATGTCCACCGATTACTCCGAGACGGATGGACCAATTGGAACGAAACCTTTTGCATCTTGTAGAGTATTTTCCCAAGTTGGTCCCATTAAAACCTTTTTTGGGTTCTTAATTTATTTAAGAAGTTATCGAGAAAAAACATGAAAATAAATATGTAATTATCATTAAACATTTTACTTATTGGAAAAACATATGGCATATATAATAACATAAGGTATGCTCCAACAAGCTAGTAAACTCATTGGTAACTAACAAATCTCTATATTGTTTTAATGCTGGATGAATCATGTGGGAAAACTAACCAATCAAATTTAGAATTAAAAGAGTGGGGGAAGAACGTGAGCAGTCTATTAGTTGTCGACGTGTTTTAAGTGCTTGTTGGAACCAACGTATACATAACCTTAACTAATTTTTCAACAGTAGATTTCAATAAAGATATTTAATATCCGCAATATATAATATCGCTGTCGTTTTCTGTAGATATTAGTATATATATTAGATAGATGTATATATTCACCAATAACAGTAAACCTTCTTAATTTAGATCTAGTCGACGGTTGGACACCATAAACATAAGACCACGAAATTCGTGGAAATCCAAGACAGACTGAGTATTGATAACCGTTTTAAAGCAGAATTTAAGACTTCTTCAAGTTCCCCAAGGTTCATTTAAATTTAAAATCGTAGCCATTATTGCTTTAAATTAGATTTTGATTTCCGACTTTCACTCGCTATGCACGTTAAAAAAGGAATACAATAATTCCTGGAAAAGCTCATTTTCAGCTGATTTGGGGGCCTTAACATTCAGGAACCTCTGTCTTCTTCCGGAATCACTCGGTCATATTAATATACGATGTAATCATGAAATCATGTGCCGATTCTTCATGGAGCGACACTTCTGTTATGTTTTCCTGATTACTACTATAGGTTGCTAATTTTGTTTCTGCAACTAGAATAAATTAGAAAGGCTGTCAGTGCCAAATCATTTATTTTGAGAAGACGAAAATCTGCTATCTAAGCTTAAATGTGGCTCGAAAAAATATAAGGTGCATGTCCAGTTATGAAATAATTTACATTCTGCTAAATAATTTCAATATTAGTTTGTTCCATCACCAATTTCATCTATGATGGCTAATTGTCTCATTTTTTTTACGTTGCTAGCTGGTGGCACACAGGCTTTGCTATTGTCTGGATTGGAGAGTCTAGATATAAAAATCTTTAAGATAGGCATTTATTAGGAATTATTTCCATCATTCATTTTCCAGTTGATTTTTCGATTTTTTACACTTTTCCACTTGCCTAAATTGTGAGTTGTAATTGCTTGCTGTGTATTAACTGAAATGTAGTAGAATAAAGCGTTATTAAAGAGCCAGACTTATAAAGATTTCCATTGGTTTTGAGGTTTCAATCGATCTTTATTAAATCGAAGGAAATTTAAATATTCGAAGTTCAGTGTTTGCGGTTCGTGAGAGCCTAAGAGTGTTGTTAAGAGCCTAAGTCCAATAAGAAATGAATGAATTTTATTGAAATAGACAGTGAAAATGAGCTTGCATGTGTTTACGGGTTTTTCGCGTTCGAGGTAGTCATCTTTCAGGTACCAAAATAAATAACATAACAGTAAACCTTCTTAATTTAGATCTAGTCGACGGTTGGACACCAAATTATTGTATATTGTATTGGACACCAAATTGGACACCACCAAATTGGACACCAAAATATTGTATATTGTATTTCCCAATTAATGAAAATTTTCCTATCACACTTTCCCCATACAGACATTACATAATTAACAAAGAAATTAAAATCTCAATGTTTGCTGATGTTCATCCATCAATAAATACTGCAAAATAAAAGTTGATATCTCCCACACAACCTCTTTGTATGGAAGTCCCGTCAGCAAAAATGTCGCTGCCATGAAAATGCTTAATATCATAAATGCTACCCCACTAGAATTAAAGAAATTTATTTTCTGAATAATTTTTTATTACGAAGGATATTATTCTTAGTACTTCGCTATTAAATTTAGTCAAAAATTCATCTAAAGGAATTACGAACATAATTGACTCAACTTTGATCTTATTAAAAAAAAATCCAATTATAATCGTAGAAGGTAGCCTGTTGAAATTTGTATTAAACAGGCACCGCTTTTCAGCTTTTCTGTGTGTACTCATGAAATTGAAAAGGTGACTGTTTATAGGATTATGTATAATAAAAAAAGCCCAGGAAAGACGAACGTGGTAGAGCGTAAAAAAATTTCGAAATTTGTTTAACCCAACTTACGGTTTTCTACATTTTTTATCTTCTCCAACTAAAAAGAATGAAATAAAAAACATTTTATAAAAAAAATTAAACCGACTTCAAAACGTAGGAACCAATAAAAATAAATGCACTGAAAAGTATGAAATAATTACCTTTTGATTTTTATGAGTACACAGCAAAATTGAAAATGGTATAAAAAGCGGAGAAATGCAATAAGACGAATAATTTTATTTTTATTTGTACAAATACACACTAATTGTTATTAAAAATTGTGAAGTTAAAATATTAAATACTATGTTCAATACAACACAATCTTTTCGGAGGCGGCGCAAAATTTAAAATTTTTAACACTAGACATTATGAAAATCGTAAAATGGATTTTATCTTCTCATCTATTGATTTTAATGCCTACTAATGGAATTGTATCGGTAACACGTCATTTATATTTGCGCCGTCTCCGAAAAGATTGTGTTGTATTGAACATAGTATTTAATATTTTAACTTCACAATTTTTAATAACAATTAGTGTGTATTTGTACAAATAAAAATAAAATTATTCGTCTTATTGCATTTCTCCGCTTTTTATACCATTTTCAATTTTGCTGTGTACTCATAAAAATCAAAAGGTAATTATTTCATACTTTTCAGTGCATTTATTTTTATTGGTTCCTACGTTTTGAAGTCGGTTTAATTTTTTTTATAAAATGTTTTTTATTTATTTTTAACTTTTAATTGTATTATCATATTAAAATATTAGAATGGAGTTATCCGGCTTTAATATAATTTTGATAGGAGATGGTGGGATAGACTGTTCAATATAGGTTTAATGACTACAACTCTATCAGTGAAAACTCAGTTCTTTAATTCAGCTGAACTTTTTTTAATACCATTTTTTTTAATTAAATAAATTCACAAAATATGTAGACCTGGTTTTTGGAACGAACTTTGTACTATACGACACACTCACCGAAATAGACAAATTGACAGTTCAACTATCACTATCTAGTGATCCACCTCCAGTGTTTCATTCAAAAAAAAAAAAATCCACAAAGCAATCAAGAGACATCCGAACAGAAAAGCACCGAGCTAGGATTAAGATGGTAAGCCATTCTTTATCCGTCGTCTTATTCCGTCTTATTCTTTATTCTGACAAAACCTAGAAAAGCTGTTTTGTTTCTTACACACATCAATAAATCTATCTTACACACAACCTATTATCCTCTTCTTTGAAAACTCTCCACACTCAAAATGATTCTAAATCCACAACTAATCCTTCGTCTTACTGTCCCAACGCACTCTACATATAATGGGGAAAGTATTTGAAAAACTTTTCTTGAACCGAATTAAGCCTTTACTTGAAAGTAGTGAAGTGATACCGAGTCATCAGTTTAGTACTGTGCAAGCCATTCTTCATTTTTAAAAAAAATTGTTTTTATTTCTATGAGCTTCCTGCCACTTACTATTAAAACGAGGCAAGAAAGCTTTCATGTGAAATCGATTGATTTCCACCAAATAATCCGAGGTCATGTTAAAAAACTTATTATTGATAATTTTCAAACACATACTAAAATCACGGTAGGTCAAAAAGTTTTTTTTATCATTGACTTAATAACGATTCTGAATGACTTTATAAATGATGCTACAGAGCTAGGAAGTAAGACGTGATGTTTCACTTAACGATTAGTAATAACCTAACTCGAAGCACAAGCTCCAAAGCGAATAAACTGCATGAAATAGCATAGGTAATTCAATAAAAAAAAAAAAATCACACATTTACAGACGCAGGTGGACGCAGGTAGAATGTGTTTTAATATTTCCTTTGTTCTTTCAAAAATGGATTAAAACTGCGCTCGGCTGCGCTTGAAAAATATGGATAACCAAAAAAAAAATTGTCTTATTTTTATTGCATTTATTCGGGATTTTATTTCTGGGTTAAAACATAGACAAAATAGCATGATTCTTACGGTCGTGTAATATGTGAGATCGTTTTTTATGATTATGAAGGAAAATCGCACCAAGAAAAAAAAATGCGAGTAGGAAAAATAATTATAGCATTATAAATTTTTGGTTGAAAAATAAACTTTTTCAATAATCGATTTTCAAAGGGCCATAATAAGTGTAAAAATCGGAGTATCTTCGAATAAATTGATGGAATGTGTTAGGTAACTATTCTATTTATTAATAATGAAAAGAAAAAGAATATTCCGATACCTTCAAAAAATAGGTTTTTTCCGCCTTTCAACTGAGCGCCACCTCAATAAATATTATATATTGAAATTATTCTTCTCTTTCTTTTTATATATAAAAATGATCAATTTTTATTGAGAAATATAAGTGTTTGTATTTTAAATATCTTATTATACATGTTAAATATCGGTCGAAACCTATAAATATCTTGGCTCGCTGATTACTGAAGATCATGAAATGGTAGAAGAAATAAAAGCTAGATTGTCAGCCGGAAATCGATGCTGCTTTGCCCTGAGAAAAATACTAAATTAGAAATCACTGTCTCATAGGATCAATATCACGCTCTATGAGATCATAAGACCTGTGGTCACATATGGTTCCGAGACCTGGGAAGTATCCAAGGACTCGGAGAGTAAACAGCTTGCGTGGAAGAGAAGGGTTCTCCGCAGGATATATGGCCCGGTAAGCGAAATGGAGAATTACCTCTAACAAGGAGCTTTACCAGTTGGCAAACTGGATCTGGCCTCAATAATAAGAGGAAGTCAAATCAGATAGTTGGGGCATGTTGCACGTATGCCTCGAGACTCGATTCCCATACGCCTGCTGGAGGATCGCGCTAGTGATAGTAGCGGAAGAGGAAGACCACACTTTAGGTGGCTTGACCAGGTGGAGAATATTCTGAAGAGAAAGGGCATAAGAGGACGGAGGATGCTTGCCCGAAACAAAAGAGAGTGGAGAAAGATTCAAAGAGAAGCCAGGGTCCTTGTAGGATTGTAGCGCTAATAAATAAATCAAAGTTTTTGTATAAGTACGTATTTTATCACTAAAGGTTAAAAAAAATTACATTATATTGTACACACACACACACACACATATATATATATATATATATATATATATATATATATGTGTATATATATATATATATATATATATAAAAGTCATATATATATATATATATATATATATATATATATATATATATATAAAAGTCAATGCTATATATATATATATATATATATATATATATATATATATATATATATATATATGTACAATGTACAATTTAATAAATTTTATATTAGAATACAAATAAACGTCTCCGTCTGGAACTCTCAGAAATATTACCACGCGTTCACATTTGCTGAATGTTCTTAAAGGTTCAAGGTTCTTAATAAAGGAGGCAATTGAATCTTAAATCAGTCTAACCTTGACGAGCGAAGTAGTACAGTTACTTTCTAGTCGCTGTTAAACACGTTTCGTTATTTCCTGGTATTTTTATGATTGTTACTTTCATAATAAAAAGTATTCCAGTATTATATTAAACATTAAAATGACAAGAATAATATCATTATTATTCAGCAGATTATTATTATACAAAATAGTGAGATGAACTAAAGACAAACAATGACCAGATAGCAGCTATTAGGAGTGGTAAGATGACAAGATTAATAGCCCAATCCAATTAACAAGATGGCTAAATAAAGACAAACGTTAATGATGGCTCTTTATGTCCTTCTTTATCCTTTTAACCTAATATTCATCTTTACTTCATTTATCATATTTACTCCTTTGCTTTATTTTTTCATTAAAACATTTTTTTCGGTCAGTTCGTTATTACCATTTTTCATCGTTTGAGATGGATTTCCATGGATATTACTTCAAGTCGATAGAATACAAAAAAGAAAAGAAAAAAGAAGTACAACATTTTTCATTTTGTCTTTTATAATATTCAAATATAAAGAAGCATGATTTATATTAAATTGGTTTGGTGCTTAGTCCACTATGGTTTAATACAGACCATATATTATAAAATCCAATGCTTGTTAAAGGAGGTGATCTAACGAGATCATGATAACGGCCAAGTTATTCACCATAATTGATTATTTAACTAAGAGTTGTCATTTTCCCCCGGTAGGTGCTGCAAGCCATGCAGATAGAACATACTTTGGTGGAACACCGATACCCTGAAGGGGTTGCCAAACCTTACTTTTCCGGGAACCATTGACTGTCCGGTACAGTAGCAAGCCATCCCACTGCAGGGGCCTAGATGACTCAGCGGGGCGCTTTAGGGCCTATTCACACTATCGGTTTCGCGCCCGCTCCACTCTCGCTCCGCTCCCGGTCCGCTCTCGCTCTACCCCATTCACACTAGCGCTCCGCTCCCGCTCCACTCCCGGTCCGCTCTCCTAATGTCTCACCATATTCACACTATATAATTTTACACCGTTCAATTTTGAAAGGTTTAAGCTATTAAAGCCATTAATAATCGAAGTTGTCTGTATTCGGATTTTAATTAATGATTAACTTTCAGTTATTTAAGTATTCATTTATTCTTCAATTTTACGGCCAAAAAAAAAAACAATTTTTCGTTTGTAGAAATAGCTGGTAAGTGTACTTTTCTTGATGAAGAAGATGATATTATCAAAAAATATAATAAGAAGAATATATTGCAACACAATGATAATTATTAATAATAATTATAAATTAATTTAATTAATGGTGAAGAAATAATTTAAATTTTTTTTCGGAATGTATTCAAATACGCTTGAAAATTTCAAGTTGAAATCGGTAAATGCTATAAATTTACCGATTGTATTCTCTTATTTTCCTGATTAATATTTTAATTATTTTTTGCTTTAATATATTTTTTTGTTAATTATCTGACATTTTTCATAACATACTGCATTTTTATTCGTTTCAAATTAAACGTTGTTTTATAATAGCAATGAGTGTGTAGTCAATAAATGAATCGGTGACCATTTTTTACGAGTACATTAATTCATAGCAAAATATATCTCAAACATAACATGAATTTTTCACGTCGAAAAACCGCGCGTTTTTTTGGTGATTTTTTTTTTTTTTTTTTTTTTTTTTTTTATCATTTCAATCGTATTCGAATACATTCGGAAAAAAAATTAAATTATTTCTTCACCATTAATTAAATTAATTTATAATTATATATATATATATATATATATATATATATATATATATATTTTTTTTAAAGTTGAACTTTTTTGGCCGTAAAATTGATGAATAAATAAATACTTTAATAACTGAAAGTTAATTATTAATTAAAATCCAAATACAGACGGTTTCGATTATTAATGGCTTCAATCGTGAACGGTGTAAAATTATATAATGTGAATATGAAAAGACTTTAGGAGAGTGGAGTGGGAGCGGAGCGAGAGTGGAGCGAGAGTGGAGCGGGAGTGGAGCGGGGCCGGACCTGGGCAATATTGTGATTAACCTCTCTCTATTCCTCTTTAGAATATTTTGCCAGTGAGACCGGACCTGGAGCGGAGCGGGAGCGGAGCGCTAGTGTGAATGGGGTAGAGCGAGAGCGGACCGGGAGTGGAGCGAGACCGGAGCGGTACCGATAGTGGAATTCTCTGTCTATTTCTCTTTAGAATATTTGAGCGGACCGGGAGTGGAGCGGGAGCGGAGCGATAGTGTGAATCCGCCCTTAGCATTTTTGAGCCTTACGGAATAGGATAGAATCCACCTCGGCTGAGGATTGACTGAAAAAAATCTCGGAATAAAATTTCGACCTTCCCATGGTTTGGGTAGTTTGGTTAACCCCTGGGGTAACTCACTCCCCCGCATGCAACACAGCGTTAGGTAGGATTACTGAATAACAAGAAAGAATGAAAACCATTCGTCCTATGTTTAATATTTTACAAACCGAGGGTATGAGATCTCCCAGGTTCAAGGACAGGACCTATTAGTCTTGATCGAAGGATTATGCCAGCAGGTACTCGGAGATCTACCATACATTATTTTCCCTCTAACTGTTCAGGTCCGGAACATCTGGTCGGCTACAGAGCTTTTGAGAAAAGCATTTCGCGGCACTTCAACGAATACACGATTTAGTGCCATCCTAGGGGATGGGTTGTAAGGGGAGACAGGTGAGTTTTGACGTAACAAATCTTGCCCAGTTCTTTTTAAATATTTAAGTATAGCCCAAAAACTTTTATATATTTCTATGGCTACAGGATTAATTATTTTCACTACTACGGAAACTGATTGTTTTCGACATTACTCCTGGTTAAAAACCGCGTAACGATAGAAAGACTCATTCCGTACGTGTCAGAAACTTTAATTTTCATTATAATATTATTGGTAAAGACATTTAAGGAAAAAAATTAACTTAATAGCTATGGATGCGTTAGTAGAATACAGGCATTAACTTGTTGCATTATGTATCCATAGTAACGTCATAATTAACGATTGCTAGGCCGGAAAAGAATGAATTTTTGTACGAAATTATATAACAAACGTGCATATTTTCTGTGTACAGTGTTATGAAAACTGTGTTTCATCATTTTTAATTTAGACAATTGATTCGGTTGCAAAGAATGAAAACATTAATGTTTTTATTATTTACGTGTATGTAACACGCAGTCATAAATGAAGGGTAAGCAGTTTTGATCAGTCATTTAGAGTGATTGAGCTGAATGACATTGCCATTTTTGAACAGATAAAAGCTCTTTTCAAAAGCAAGATGCTGGACGGTAATATCAACAATAAAAACTTGCTAACCTTAAATCGGTTACCATCAATAAGTGTGGCAGCCATTGGGTTTTTTTAAGCAAACGAAGGCTTTTGATTGGTTGAAAAAATAGCTAGTTTTGAAGTCAGAAATAACTGAGAACATTTGCAGTTTTAAATTTTCAACACTTTAAGTGCAGTTCTCAGGGATGTGTAGGTTTTTTTTTTATTAGGTTTTTATACTTTGAAATAGCGCAAAAAATATTGTACGATTCCAGCACAGAAGAAATTTCGACCTCGTAAGGATATGGCCGGTTTTATAATGTCATTACGGAAGTTTAAAAATGAAATTAAATAAGGGATGATAGGAAATAAAAATAAAACGATTTTAGTTAACAAATTAATTTTAATAAGGAAAAAAAAACAAACGGAAAAGGGTACTTTGAGATAATGCCGGTGTTCGTAAATTGGTGAGTAAGAAGCAGCATTGAAAGCGGCTCACTGAGGACGAAGGAACGAGGTAGCGAGGACCTATGAATAAATCAGCAGTCGTTGCTTCCAATTTTCCTCCTCCGACCCGGCCACCATTTGGGATCCCAGGCAGATCGTACCATCCGCATGGAAATCATCTTGGGCGGTCTGCAGGTCGGGATGAGGGGAGTAAATGAAAAATCTCTCAGCCGCTTGTAGGTTTCAATTCACTATGAGCTGTGAATACCCCTTATATCGATTACCGTTCACAATACCTATTTCGAAAAGATGGCAACAAAAAGTCGGCTATTGATGAAATAAGATTTTTTTTATGAGGCTCCTTGAAATGAAAAAACACGAATAATAAATTGAAAACTACTGACGAATTTCAAGTGTTGCAATAATTATAAAAATCTATATCTTATAGGGAAAAACAAACAAAAGGAAGTGAATAAGTGTGGAAAACTGCTTCCTGTGATATTCTGAACCGTTAACAAAACTCGTCTCTACGCCTTCAACAAACGGCAATTTTTAAATTCACTTGCCTACCTGTGAAACTTCCCTGTAGTCATCATCTAAAGGCTAGATATTTTTTCGGTTTGGAAGAATTGTCCACAAAAGCCAAGTTGAGAAGACAAAACTTACATTCATCAAACAAGTATTTTATAATATTGGATGTTTAATGATACATATTGTAATGGAACACATATAATTAAACATAACATAATTGACTGTGTACATTCGTATTAGAATTATTCATGTTCAAAAATCGAAGAAAAATTTTTTATCATGAGATCTTCACCTCAATAGCCTTCCTTCTTAAGGATAATTTTAGTTAGAATAATTTAACAGTGAAGACATACATTGGATGTTTTTCGATTTCTGGGTAAACTACCTAATGCAAGGTGCAGAAAGATAAAAGAGGCGTTTTTTAAATTTTCTTTGCATTTTTTCAATTCTATGAAACAGCGAGCTCCCAAAACTTGTTATTCCTCTCGAAATTCGCCGAAATGGTAATTTGCATTTACAAAGAACCCGTGTCAAGCTGTTTTCCCTTTCTCCTTAAAATGGTCTGACAAAGACAGAGTGGGAATAAGAGCAATTCCTAGTAACTTATATTCTGAGATAAGTATTATTTTAATATAGCGTGTAGTAATTGAACATACGGTATTATTATTTACACTTATATTGAATTAGTCTAATTCAAATTTATGGAAAAGAAAAAAAATAATACTTTTGCACTAAGAAATTCCCTTAACTTCATTTTTTTCTCCGACACTTATAGCTAATTAGAAATGAATTAAAATGGAATTTGAGAAAAGGAGTTTTTCAAACGACTCACTCAATTGTTATATTAAATTGAATATTACCAACGAAACAATCTGTTGATCCTGATGCTAGATCGATATGATATCCTCTCGCTCCAGTAAGTGCCCACTCCAGGGGTAAAGGCACTCGATGGTAATGGTTTGGACCGGTATTGCCCATTTTACTGTGCCTCATTGTGAATTCTGAATGTGCTTTTCAAGACTGCCTTCTTCGTGTGCTCTGCTCTTAGTACCAGCAGGGACTTGAAGTAGTCGAAATTAGGTCACTGGTGTGGGTGTTGTTAACTGAGAGAAGTGTTGAATAGAAGTGGGGTTGGAATGGATAACAACTAGGAAGCTGGAAATGAATCCTCTGACTGTATATTTAGTAACGTATAACACATTTAATAATAGTATAATATAGTGTTGCCCATTATAATCTAAAAGATCGGGGTATACTTATAACAAAACAATTTATGAGTAAAAAGAGGGGCATCATGAAACTCAGAAACAAGGACCTAATCTGCCCTATCGTAAAGAAGTATGAATGCAGTTATTACAAAACCACCTTCAACGACTAATATCACCTTCAATATCTAACATTACACCCAGTCTTGTGGAACGGCACTATTCTGAAAGAAAACAAGATCTATAATTCTATTACGAAATAATCTACAAAGATGCTTCCTCCTCTACCACTTCAGGCCTTATAAGTTATTTCTACGGATGCACTCATGATTAAAGAATGAATTGCTAATCAGTCATTCACGATACATAATCCAAAGAGTCTAAGTTCATAATTATTTTTCATGAGATAGCCTCCCCAAATGGCCATTAAACCATGTGCACGATCATCCACAGAATAACAGTTATTAGTATTATTGTGGACATCCAATGTTTATGATTTTTCATCATGCTGCCCGTTCCAGCCCATCTTGAGAGGTTAAGTTGATATTTATTATTCTCAGGCAGGGAAATTTATTAGTGCTTCATCGAAATCGACAGTTTAAGTATGTGCCAAAAAATCTTGAAACAAGTTTTCGCCTCTTTTCGTGTGCGCGTTAACAATGAGCCGTTAGTAAAGGGCTACTAAAATTGGGGCTCCCAAAACGTGTATATCCGTTGAAAACCAGAAGTAGAATTTTTTCACGATCGCATTACTTTCCATTACTATATATTTCTTATATAGTTAAGTGAAAATAAAAACCTGACAAAAATAGGTGCAACCCTTTTTGTATTTTCACAACTCATATCTCCTAAGAAAGTATGAATCGAATTTTATTCCATTAAAAAAATTGATTATTTATTAATTATTAATCTTTTGCTTCAAGAAATATATAATTATTTAATATAAATATTTAATTCTACGAGAAGTTATTAAATGAACACCGTACTCATAACCAAACTTTTAGCTCAATTTTAGATAATAAAAGGAAGATTTAACAAAACGTGGAAAAGACCCAGGGAATAGAATTCATTCCTTATAGAATACAAAGGGAAAGGATTGAGAAAGGACATTTTGGGGATGGTTTTTCCAATAGAGGGGAGAGAAAAATTTCGACTCCGGGCTCGCTAATACATCCAAGCGACGAAGGATTCGATTTCTCACATGGCGGCTCTTTCCTTTCCTTGAGCGATGACCTGGAACGAGAGACAAGGTCCTTAAAGGCGGAGGTTTCTTGTTGGCTCAGGATTTGGGACCCCCACTTCGGAGAATGCAACATTAATATAATAAAGGAATGGGGGAAATGTATCAGTCAATAAACACAAATATATATATGTTTATGTTTAAATATATGCGTGTGTGTGTATATTTTAATTTTTAAACATTTTTTATAAGAAGAGAAAAGATTGGCATTGGCCGGGATTCGAACCCGGAAGTATGGAGCTATTGCCATTTTAGCCACCAAGCACGTATCCCAGTCAAGTCTATCCTTCCTCTTCACTGACCCCTTTCCCAACAAGCGAATTGAATGGGAGAGATGACATAATTTTTTAATTTAGTGAGGTCTCTTGACCATTAGCAAATTTCTTTAAATATTAAATCAATTAGTTTTTTTTTATTAAAAATTGAAAATTTTTAAATATTTGTTATATGCCTGGTGGCAAATGGGTTATGTGCCTGGTGACTCAAGTGGCAAGAACTCCGTTCTAGAGATACAGAAATCCGAGTATAATCCCGGTCAAGGGCTCACACTCACCAGGTCCAGGGGTAAGGACGATGGATAAACATGCAGAGATGAAAAAAAAAAATAACTAAAAGATCCGGTGCTAGGTATTTGAGCTCATTAATTTTGGATCATCGTCGATTTTTAGTAGAAAAACTTATTTTAACATGCTTAACCCGCTCGGCCACACTGCCCACGCACTACTTAATGTAATTCTAAATCCTAAGAAATATTTTCTTTTATGTAAAAATTTCTCTTTTTGTGAGAACTCTATAGTAAGTCCGCCCTTAGCAGAATATTCACCCTCACTCTCATACACCCAACCAATACTTATAATGTTTTATTTTATGCAATATCAATAGTAAGATTGGTTTTATTTAAAATGGTATAATAAGTCACTAAGAATTTTAAAATTTTGGAGCTGTAGGTGCAAATAAAGTTCTCTTTTCTTCATAATCTTGTACGATGCATTGTACCCATAAGGATACAATTGAATGTATTTGTGTATTCAGTGGATAGGATGGCTGATATTGTCGATACTGGTAAAGGGCAGGCTAGATCATTGAGAAGGGCAAGTTAAGACAGCGCGTTACCGAAATATCGTCCTCTACATTTGGGACGTCCTCTACATTTCTATATTTTCTATTTTGAAAAGCCATCAAACATAAGTCAAACATTTAAACTATTTGATTATAACAGAAGTTTTAGGAGAGAAAATCCTTGACCTCTCAACCGTACAATTATGTCACAAATGCACTGCTGTAAACGATGATGATGATGATAATTTGCATTAGGCTGAACCATAAATAAACCTAGAAAGTAGTGTTTAGATAATGCTTGTGAGAAAGATAATGGCATTGAATTGGCATAGGATTAAGATATTTTAAATGTATTGAAACTATTTTGGCGTTTGGGTTAAAGTTGATTCTCTTCTTGCTGTGAGATTAGTGATCCAGCATCAACTTGCTATCTTTTTTTTACATCCTCGCCCCAATTAATAATATCAAATTTTTGTCTAAAACTATTATACAAATTAAACCCTTCTCACTTACCTATGGAACGGGCACTAGGCCATGGACTCGTGATTACTCGTGATGATTACAAGATTACTCAACTGTGTGACCGCAGTGAAGAGGATATAAGATTCTTATTTAATTATATTTTCTTTCACTGTAATCCTGAATAGACTTAGCATTCCCAGCAAGAACAAAAGGGACTAATTAACTTACAACTTAATGTTAATTCCAATTAAAAACGGATCCGGTGTAGCGGCGGTAAATTTGGACGGACGTCCTTCTTCGGCTGCGATCCGATTATCCGCCGTGTCTTATCTTGGGCCACCTAATTCCGTCGGAGGAGGATAATGGCAAGAGATGTCACGGGTTGAGGGCTCTCCAGAAGTGCTCTGTTCTTCGTCCGAGTGACTGAGAACGGATTAAGATTTTATCAACTGAGCACAGTATTAGCGCCAACAAGTTGCTATCTCGGGCTTTACTAATACATTAGGCGATTTTATCACAAGAATTCATTGAATCAAATATTAATAATTTTTATTTTATTCTTTAGTAAGATCCCCCTTTTCAGATACTGGAAAAGTGATAAATCGTAATTTCTATTTAAAAATTCTTGGCAGAGTTTGTATAAAACCGTTGAAACGAACAGGTAGGTTTGAAAGGTTACTTTAGCACTTACTAATTAATGTAGTTTCTATCTAAAAATTCCCTGAAATACAATCCTTACAATTCGAAATCCTATGTACGCCCCGTATTTTGATACGTTAATAACTCCACGGCAGGAGTTCCACAATATTTGCTCTATTTATACACATATATACGCACATGACATACCTAAAAACTCTGAGACTTTAATGGAACGTACGCTGATGACACGGTATTTTCAACAAAACATAGTAACCCTAAATGTGCATCACTAAATTTGGAAAAAATACTTGTTACATTTGTGACATTGGTACTCACTTTGGAAAATAGAATTAAACGATGAAAATCTCAAAATATTACATTTCACTTTAGCGCGACACGTGCCCACCAGTAGGAGACAATCGAATTCCGCAAACGAACGCAGTACGCTAACTGGGACTAATATTCGACAGAAGGATGAACAGACGGCCTTTGAAGTCTTTGTTTTATAAATTATCAAACTTTAAAATCAAATAAAAACTGACTAAAACTGGTTTATAGACCAATCCAGATGTTGAGGATTTGGAAGGCTACGACTCCCCTGATATACATGCCTATTTAATGAGCTACTTAAATGAACACGTTCCGAATCGAAATCAAAGTTCTATCTGCGAAAGAAGTCATTTATTATTCATCGGTGACTCAGGATGTTAGGGTGCATTATTATCCGGTTCCATCGACCGCTTCTGTCACTACTTAAAAGTTATGAAACTTATTTGAAATAACTGGTGTAATACTTTTTCAACTAAAACCCTTCTTCAAGCTTGGGAAAGCATCGTAGTAGCAAAACAATTAAAAATAGACGAGCAAAAAATATAGTTCCAAGCATTCCCAGCTGAGCTAACACAGATAACAGAAACAGTTTAAAGTGCTATACATGTATTGGCACTTTGAAGGAAATGAATACCAAAAAAATATTTGAAAGAATTCCTGACGCAGACCATATAGTACCGCTTTGGCTTGTCAACACTCCATTCAGAGTTCATTTCAAAAGAATAGTACCTAAGTTAAGGTTAAAAATTTAAAAGATATGATAGAGAATTGCGAGGTTGGGAAAAATAAAAAAAATGATTCAAGGGAGCCTTATATCACACTTGTGTGCAGCGATACATATACATACCAATAACTTTAAGTGAAGCAAAGTGAAATATTTAATAGATTCTGAATGTGAATAATTGGTTCAAAGATGCATATATAGAAACTATTTTCAAAAAAAATATTTTTTCTGAGCTAAACTTGCCATCTATTACCGTAAGAGGCTGGCTATTGGAGCAAGCAGGTGGGTGTCCTGGATCAGGCAGCGATAGATTGCTGGAAAAAAATATTACGTATCCTACGTTGTATATATATATATATATATATATATATATATATATATATATATATGCTTACAATTTAGAAGAAATGAAGTATCAACATATCATCTTCGAAGTAAATTTAAAATCTAAAACCTGAATTGAACTATCAGCATAGGCCCCTCATAATTTAATTTTTACATTCACTAACCTCAATCATGAAGGATTGTAAAGTAAAGAGTTATTCTAAGACTAAATTACCAAAATAACCTATTGTCTATGTGTGAACCGCCTAGTTGGAAAGCGAGAGGTAGATACTAAAATTGACTGTTTATAGAAGGATTATGCGCCGCATGTTCCAGTTTATTAGAATTTGACCAATCAAAAACTGTATTCTACACAACTGGTTTTACACATTTTCTATTCTCGAAGCATATGTATTCTTCGCATTTCCAAAAGTTATATTTGTTTAAGAGAAATAAAACTTCTTTTTATTTATCTTTTCTACCTAGACTTAAAACCAAAAAGAAAGTATTAGGGCAATAGTTAGACGACACGGATTTCTGTTAATCAACATAAGAAGAAGAAAAACATCCTCGTGTACCAATCGATAGTTAATGACTTTTCTTTGATTTACTTGGTTTTCATGTCATTAAATTTGGTATGGTTGTATGGAAGAGAAAAGAGTAAAAGATACGATTTCAAAGAATTTGTCAAGAACGTATTATTTTACAGAAGTGAGATTCTCTCCTTTTTGTCTATATTTAAACGATGTTTTTTGAATCCCTAAGTTCTGCTCCATGTGTTCAAATACGCCTCAGAACAGTTATAGAGATTAGTCTTTATAACTCAAATGATGAGTTGGAGTCGAAAAGCTGTGACGGATAAATGTGTAATTAGATCAACTGTATGTCGTGACATCAACAGGTGAAAATACCGTGATTATACTATATTACATTTATTTATTTTGATTCTTCCAATTAAAGTACTATTCGGCAGAGTTAATTATCATAATGTTACGTAATTTTCCTATTCGAAAACTGAGAGAAAATGAAAAAAAAAAAAAACTGACAGACTGTTGTAACCCATTCCATTACCCTGAGATAAAAGGATAGAGTATTTTCTTTTCTTTTTCACTACATCTGTTTATCTGTCTCCATCCTTTCCCCAGGCCCTCTGAGAGGACACACTATCTAGTAGTTGTGATTTTAGTATAGTGTCGTCACAACAAACTGTCTCTTTTCCTTTCTTTTCTCGACAAATCGGGATCTTCAATTCGGTATTATTTTCCTATCATTT
Organism: Aelia acuminata; assembly: GCA_911387785.2. Taxonomy (NCBI): domain Eukaryota; kingdom Metazoa; phylum Arthropoda; class Insecta; order Hemiptera; family Pentatomidae; genus Aelia; species Aelia acuminata. Next base: position 143,476,232 of record OU426979.1, on the reverse strand, counting down.
TTTTTTTTTTTTTTTTTTTTTTTAGCAATATGCTTCTAATGAAATAATAAACTTAGAAAATTTCACTCACAAAAAAAAAAAAAATTTCAATGCCAAAAAATAGTTTTAAAAATCTATAAAAAAAGCTTCATTAAGATTACTATGATGCAAGTTGGAGAAGATCCTGCTACGAAGCAGATAGCCGAAATTATAATAATAATTTACAGGATGTCCCTCACTTTATAGTACCTAAGTGAATCCTTGAAAATTCTACCTTTAGGCCGCATATTGGAGTAACCCTGACCTGCCTGCCAATGTGCGCTGTTCTGTGTCAAATACACTTACAAACAAAAAAAGTTCTGCTCTGCCCTCCTCCACTATCCGTCTCAAAGTGCGCTCCAACTTATTTTTTGGCCGGAAGCCATTTGACTTCATCCCATTTAGTACTCTTGATTAAATCTACACTTATCCCCCTTGTAGAGATCGCTACTAAGAATCCACCCGGACCAACGCTGACTTTAAATCTTCACACAAAACTAAAATGACCCATACCTGCTAAACCCACCGGTTACTTCGTCATTTACCAAAATAGAGCTCAAACCTTGCCATAACTTACTAAGTGAAAAATCGTTAATAATTTGTTTTCTTTTCATATATAATTTATGCTCGTCTCAATTTATTTACAAGAAGCAAACGTGAGAAATCAGGCAAAAGCAAGTATAGTGCTCTGCGTTGATTCTGTCAGTCAGGACAAAGCCTCTTATATATATAGAGATTGGTCTAATTCGGTATATTCAATTTTGCTATTTACTTAACAGGGTACTGCTGATTGTTTTTAAACGTCGCTTTATGCTATTATGACTGATAGGAAAATGCTACAGTCGGAGTCCTAAATTTCAACTAATCTAGTATAAATAGGATACAGATCGTTAACGATCACCTGGCAACGCAAAGGCTAGGGACCTCCATTTTACTGCCTTTAAGAAATACTAAGGTTACCCTGCCGCTGCTATCTTTAGTCTTGGAACTTCAGATTGAAAAAACATAGTTTCCATAAGTGTATCTTTTTTTTTTTGTTCTATAAATTTTTGAGGCGTATATGGACTTAAGGAGGTATATTTATATATACAGCTTCAGTCTGACTTTCAATTTTGATAATTTCGGGAAAAAAGAGTGAATAGTATTTTGTGTTAAAAGCCTAGTAAGGCTGACCTGACTTGCAAAGAGACTTACTTGCCAGGTAAGGTATCTGCCAGTCCGTCTGAGAAATTTGGTTATTGGTAATAAAAACTTTATGTTATGTTTTATTATTATTCTTTAATAAGACAATTTCAAAAATGAATGAAAATAGGAAATTTTTTGCCTTTAAAACCTTAACTATTTTAATTGAGGACTTGATGAGATAACAGAAGCTCGATTGCTGCAATCCGCCCAAAACCGTCGAAGGCTGCGTTAGATCGATCGGAGAGGCCTCCCCCTACCTGTCCCTGCCAAAACTACCTCACGGCCTCCCCGATACCCAACTATCCGGTTGGGCCAACCAATATTCCTCTCACTGTTAGTAATCCCTTGAGGACACTAATTCCCGGTGGGTGGGGGACTCAAACTACAATGAATCCCACCGCTGCTAATATCCATCAATTGCAGAGCAGTTTACCTTGAACCACGAGTATTTTACTGTCAACGGTTGGCAGAGTTTGACAGGATTAGGTTTCATATTAATTAAATACCGGATCGTTACGCGTTGTCCAATTACATGAATCCTTGTATAATAATAATTACAATAAAAAGTTTTTAGTAGTAACAATGATATAGAGATCACTACACCTAAATTATATGCGCCAATGGTGGTCTCGGTTGAGGGGGTTAATATTGGGGACCGACCCCTCTCCCCTAAAATTTCGAAGTGGAATAAATTTATGCTTTTAATTTTTACAATTTTACTTATCTTTCTGTATTAATTTATATGGAATTAATAAATTTCCTTGTCTTTTATAGTATTGACCTTTTATACAATTAAATAAGTCAAAAACTGAAAATAAAATGTATATGTGTCTGTCATTGTCTCTTAAAAAAAAAATGTATATTATTATATTGCTTAGCATAGTAGTAATATATGTAAAAGATTATAAAGATAAATTACTTTGTTTATTAAAAACGGCTTCAAGGTCATATTTAATCTAAATGTTTTATAACTGACCCCCTTCCCTTTCATTCATTTTAATAGCCTTCTATAGTTGGGCCATATGTATCCACGTAATGTCATGTATTAGGGATCCGTGAACAGGAACACGTTTATCTTCTCACTCATCTATTACGCTCCTGAAGGAATAAAAACTAATAAATATAAAACATAAATGGCCATCAATAGTTTTTCGACTAAATATTTAATTTATATAGGTCAATGTCGGAGACTAATTGGGGCATTATTTCGATCGTTTTTTTACTAAAATAAAGAATAATTTTTATATACAAATGCTTCATTGATGCAAAGTTTTTATTTAATAAAAAATTAAATTTTTATTAATCATTAGTTAATGCCTATAACAAATAATGTAATTTAGTACTTACATCCATAATTATAAAAGTAGTATAAGTAAAAAAAATAAAAATTAGTTCACTCGTTATTTCACACCATATTACTTTAAACTAAATATTTTTTTTAACAGAATCAAAAACCAAAAACTTTAAACCTGCAATTTTTTAGACAATATAAAAAACGAATCCTTAGGTAGTGGTTGTAATTTTAACATTACATGAAATAATCTAGTTTAAAGTATTAGTAGTTTAGTAATGTGTTGTGAAATATTTAACAAGATTATTATTTTTTTCTTTTTTACTCTGACTTAGTACATATTATTGAATGAGAATATACAGATTAAAAAATATATAAAAACGGGTGCCACTCTATATATATTATGTCTATTAACACCGTTTATACCGGTTAAAAAATAATAAAATTTATTAACAATTACGTATAATGATAATGTAAAAATACAATCAATATGGAAAGTTCAAAAGGAAGCCAAGATAATAAGATCTGATGAAATCCCTTGAAAAATTTTAATTCATCTCTATATAAATTAAAATATAAAATGCGGGAGATGAATTAAATAAATTATTCATTATTTATGGAAAACAGATTATCGACAGGTCGAATAATAGTTAATTTTATTCGGAAATCGTTATCTATAATGATCTATAGTGGTTGGAGCTTCTAAAATAAGTATCAAATTAGTTATAATATACCATCAAAGGCTAATATTATATAGAGAGGAAATTTATGTAACTAAACAGGATATAAGATAAGATTAATGCCTTTTTGACAGGTAACGAGGGCAAGAAGTACTTGTCACTATGTAGACCCTAGCCTCCCTCACACCCTGGACAGATCGTTAACCCGAACTCCGACTGAACTCTCCCCTCCCCCCTGGGTACACTACCTGTACTAGTACCTGCCTCTGTAGCCACCCCCCTCCCTTAGCTGTCCGCTATTTATACAGCTGTCTTCGTAGCCCATGAATATACCTTCAATCCGCTATTCCGCACTCTCACACCATCCTTACTTCCAGCCAGATGGCAAGGCCGTAAAGGTCCAACCAACCCAATTAACATTATCATATAAACCTGCCTTACGGTTACTCCCCCACTAACTCCCTTCTCCTCTAGCCCTGTCCTCTATTCCATTATCCTTCCCCCTCCCTTTAACTTTATTATTTTATGTTTTTATATAATAACACGCGGAGGCCCCTCAACTCCTATTACATCATGTTGAGCTGAACCACAGCGAAAACAACATAACTTATCTAGTCAACGCACCTTCAAATACCACAGGTAGTATAAGGTATTAAGGTAAATCAGCATCGTTCCATAGTTATTATGGTTCGAATTTCACATTTTAATCCTGTTTTTCTGTTTTAGAGGGATCAGAAAAAAAAAAAAAAAAAAAAAAAAACCCATGAATAGTCATAAACTGCCCTCTCTCGTTAGTGTTAGCAGGAAATGGTGTTGCCTCTTTATCACCCTTAGGAGTCACAAAGTTTATGGCGTCCGTTATTGTGTATAGCTAATATATCAATATTATATTTTTAAAAGGACTGTCTTAGACTTCTACAATTTCAAAAAAGAAAATAACAATACCTAATCATCATTAACATACCAAATAATGGGGTCACCTGTGGTGTAGTGGTTACAATACTAAAGGTACCTACAATACTAATGATCGCGGGTTCTCGTCCCGCGGTGGCCCTACGAATTTTTAATGGGAGTAAAAATCCTTAGCCTCCCTCTGATAGGACGTAAACTGGAGGTCCCGAGCCTGTACGATGTCAGGTAATCGTTAAAGATCCCTGTCCTAATTATACCTGGATAGGAAAAATTTAGGACTTCTACTGTGGCATAAAGTGACGTTAAACAAACAAGAAACAACAAACCAAATTAGCAAATCAATAAAAAACTGGTATTGATATTAATACATACACAAAAAGTTTATTTACATATTTTTTTTAAGCTGTGGGTTTCAATTAAGGCGGAAAGTACTTTTTTACTTAAGTATCGTCAGTTACTATTTTAATAACTGTTATAGATTCGTAGCATACGTATTATTTAATAAATAAAAATGATTCTATTAATGAAGTTATAGTTCGAATCATTAACAAAGTACTTTATTGAAATTGTCATATTAAAAAAAAAGGAAACTAACGTATTGAAATAAAACAGCATCTGAAACGAAAGGCCCCAAATTTATGATGAGGAATGGAATATTACGAAAAAAAAAATCTGGTGCGTGCGCGCAACACACAACTTTCACTTACCAACTTACTTAGATTAGAAATTAATGCGTTTTGTTAATTGCCACTTCTCAAATGAACAGAACGGCTTTAATTATGAACAACGGTCTGTCCTTAAAGGCGTACTCTGCATGCGTGGGCTCAACGAGTTTTATGAGTTGACTAAATACTTTTCTTTTTTTCTCCTCTTTATGTTTTCTTTGTTTTTATCATATCTCATATTTAGCCATTTCTTATTTTTAGGCGTAACGAGAGACAGTTAATTTCTCCATATAAACAAAAACAAAGGTACTTTATAGGAAAACAAAAAAGGCCCCTTCCCCATTTAAGCCCCCTCAGAACATTTTAATAATGATAAAGCTTACCTGATATTAAAGAAAAACTCATTTTCATTAAACACCACGAATTTGATGAAAATCGTTAAAGCCGTTTTTGAGATAATCAAAAAAAAGGTAAAAATTGGTTAAAAAGTTATGAACTAAAGTGCCCCCTCCGTTAAACCAATTTTGATGAAATGTTGGCTACCACATCTTTGGCATATACATACATCAAATACCCAGTTTGATCAAAATCGTTAAAGCCTTTTTTGAGTAAATAAAAAAAACACGTGAAAATGATACAAAATTTATTAGGTAAAGTCCCCCCTCCGGTTGATCAATTTTGATGCAATGTTGGCTATCGCATCTTTGGCATATACATACATCAAATACCCAGTTTGATCAAAATCGTTAAAACGGTTATTGAGTAAATAAAAAAAAACACTTGAAAATGATACAAAATTTATTAAGTAAAGTCCCCCCTCCGGTTGATCAATTTCGATGAAATTTTTACAGTCATATCTCGAGCATATAAATAGATCAAATACTCAGTTTAATCAAAATCGTTAGAGCCGTTTTTGAGAAAATAAAAAAAAACGTAAAAAGTATTAAATAAAGTACCCCCTCCCTTTGAGCAATTTTGATGAAATTTTTGCTGTCACATCGCGGGCATATACATACTCTAAATACCCAATTTCAGGTTCGCACGGTTTATAGTTTTTGAGCTAGTCTGTTCACACACACACACACACACACACAGACCATTTCGCGGGACTTGGTTAATTGGACTCAGGGGACCCCAAAACGTGTATTTCCGTTGAAAACCGGAAGTCGAAATTTTTTACGATCGCAATACTTCCACTTACTATATATTTCATATAGGTAAGTGAAAGTAAAAATATGTTCCGAGGTTTATTTAAAAATTGATAAAGCTTTGTTAAGGTTCAACAAAAAAGTTCCTGGGAAACGCTAGCTTCTACGTTTAAATTCCCAAGAAATTGCATATCCTAAACGTAGTATTGTTAATTGATGCCTCATCTAAGTAATACACGACTAATAAAGTTCGTATAGACGAGCTTGTCCAGCTGAACAGCTGAATGGAAGAATTATTATTTATTCTAGGCATATGGCAATTGGCGGAGAAGATCTAAATGAGGAAAATAAAATTACCACAACTTTTTACTTTCACTTACCTATATATGAAATATATAGTAAGTGTTACTTTCACTTACCTATATATGAAATATATAGTAAGTGGAAGTATTGCGATCGTGGAAATTTTCGACTTCCGGTTTTCAACGGAAATACACGTTTTGGGGTCCCCTGAGTCGAAATGACCAAGTCCCGCGAAATGGTCTGTGTGTGTGTGTGTGTGTGTGTGTGTGTGTGTGTGTGTGTGTGTGTGTGTGTGTGTGTGTGTGTGTGTATGTGAACAGACTAGCTCAAAAACTATAAACCGTGGGAACCTGAAATTGGGTATTTAGTGTAGGTATATGCCCGCGATGTGACAGCATAAATTTCATCAATATTACTTAAAGGGAGGGGGTACTTTACTTAATAACTTTTTAGGTTTTTTTCGATTTTCTCAAAAACGGCTCTAACGATTTTGATTAAACTGAGTATTTCATCTATTTATATGCCCGAGATATGACTGTAAAAATTTCATCAAAATTGATTAACCGGAGGGGGGACTTTACTTAATAAATTTTGTAACATTTTCAAGTGTTTTTTTTTATTTACTCTAAATGGGCTTTAACGATTTTGATCAAACTGGGTATTTGATGTATTTATATGCCCGAGATATGACTGTAAAAATTTCATCAAAATTGATTAACCGGAGGGGGGACTTTACTTAAAGAATTTTATCTAATGTTTACGTTTTTTTTTTTTTTTTTTTTTCTCAATAACGGCTCTAACGATTTTGATTAAACTTAGTATTTGATCTATTTATATGCCCGAGATATGTCTGTAAAAATTTCATCAAAATTGATCAACCGCAGGGGGCACTTTACATAATAAATTTTGTATCATTTTTACGTGCTTTTTTTATTTACTCAAAAACGGCTTTCACGATTGTGACCAAACTGGGTATTTGATGTATGTATATGCCAAATATGTGATAGCTAACATTTCATCAAAATTGATCAACCGAAGGGGGGACTTTACTTAATAAATTTTGTATCATTTTCACGGGTTTTTTTATTTACTCAAAAAACGGCTTTAACGATTAATAAAAATAAGATATGAATGTAGACTTTGGGAAATGATATTTAACAAAACACGTCAATTTCTTATCTAAGTTGGTAAGTGAAAGTTGTGTGTTGCGCGCACGCACCAGATTTTTTAATTACGGTTATAGATTTATCATATAAATAATATTAAATAACGATCCTCTAAAAAAGTACCTGGTGATACTTCAGTAAAAAAAGACCCTCGCTGGATATTATTTCCCATCTGCGTAAATGAAATTTAGTAATCCTTCGGTTATCCTTCATATTGTGATTATATTTACAAGTCTCTCGGTCATGAAAGTCGTTGGGGTGGGAGATGATGATGAACTTGAACTTAGTTCTAAACGTCGCCGCACAATATAAAATATCTAACTTCCTCAAATCTCTTTACAATTTTAAAGTACAATTGCTTGTTATTTCAGTCTTATGTTATTTTTCTAATATTTGCATTTTAGTTTCTATTATTCCAAAACACAAAGAAAGTATTTTAAAAAATAAAATAACAACTAATTTTCACTAAATTGTGAATTATGTAACATCTTTTCTGTAAACAATCTGAGTCATTCCTAATGAATCTCGTTGAATTCCACATTACTAGGCACTAAATTCCTAGACACGTTTAAAGACAACATTTAAAGTATAGTCATGCGTATATTCCTATGAGGACCGGTCTCTGCCAAAGAGTGAAAAATCAGGATGAGTGAGTACATAACAGTGGGCATGTTATTAATGTATACATTATTCTTTCATTATACTGGCTTCATTAGAATTTTTTTAGTACAAACAAAATGTTGAGGTAAATATAAAATTTCAATTTAGCATGAATTTGTTCTTATTTTTCTTTTTTAAATCGGATTCATTTAATTTTTTTTTTTAATATTAATTAGAGAACTGCAGAGAAGACATGATAAGGAAGAGAAATAATAATCTTGGAATGGGCCAGGTTATAAAATATCTTTTAATATCATATTTCATCATTAATTTTAGAATCTCAGGTAATTTGAAAATATAAGGGCCCTAAGGACGGTAGAGAAAAGAAGGACGTCGTTAAGATGAGCTTTATGACGAGGGTGGAGGGGGGTGGAATTATTTTAACGAGCCCCCTCAGTTCGATAAGAAGGCACTTACTTTACAGAGGGTTAATATTTCCTCAAGGGTATTAACCAATTATCGAAAGTCACTAAATAGCCACCAAGTACGGATATTAAAAGATTTGAATCTGTTTAAGTTTACATTCTTTTTATCTTTTATCTTCGTTTTATTTTATTCAAATGCTGGTGTCTGTGTTTCGTGCTTTCAACTGAATGGCATGGCACGAAATTCATTTGAAGATTTGAATGAACTTTAAGGATGAATTAAAGAAATAACTTTGAAACGTAATTGAAAAAAAAATTGATAACGTGGGGTCGCTAAAAGGTTAACACTATAAACAGTTTACTAGTTAATTTGATATGTGGGTTTCGCAGGGGTGGTGATGTTGATGATGGGGAGCGATGAATGAAAGTTAAATAAAAAAAACGAAATTAAAACATGTCGGCATCGAACTCAAATCTTCTAATACCCGTACGTGGCGCACCTCCCCTGAATCCGCTACTGCTGCCAATTACCGTATGCCTAGAATAAATAATTGAAATAATTCTTCCATTGAGTTGTTCAGATGGACAAGCTCGTCTATACGAAATTTAGTAGGGGCGTATTGCTTAGATGAGATATAAATAACCGCGGTCCTTTGTAGAATCAGATTTAGATGTCCGATTGCCTCTTTCTTTCACTGGTCCCTGGCAGAGGTCGTTGGTATTTTTTATTTGGTAATTTGGTATTTTTTGGCAGCCATATATAAAAGCCAAGAGATAATTAGGTTTCCGGAAATAACTACAATGGTGGCCCCGAGTATGTTTTTCCACGTTATAGTCGTTCTGAGGTTGTTGTAACATAAGTAAAAAGTTTCTTCAAAGAAGTTCACAGCCGGACTGAATGGAGGACCTCCTGAGAATAGCGCTCGACGAGAGGAAGTGGCCCTTGCTAGGAATATCACATCGATGTCTAAATCATTGATATTTTTCGATAGATTCATTGGATAAAATGTCTGAATTTTTAACATCAATATTTTTACGTTGAATTGATATATTATTTTAAGAAAAAGAATTTTTAGTAATAAAAAAATAATCATTTTTTTATTTTATTTTTTTATATTCAGTAAATTTAAGTCTGAAGTCTGAAAGGAACCTACACAAAAAGGAGAATAAAAAAAATGGTAGTAACCAACAACCAATCAGACCGTTAAAATATTGTCGACTCACCAGAGCCTTTCAAAGGGTCTTTTCGGTTCAAAGGGTTGATTTATAGAAAATAGAACAATATAAATGCTTAGATTACAACACTGCTTTTTTTCTTATATAATTTGTTCCTTTGAATTGTTTTAGACTCTAAATTTCCACCACACCTACCAAATTTAATCGAAACTATTGAGCATGTTTACCTTTCCGTCGTCGATGTAGCATTCGAGGTATGATCAGGCACGAAATCAAAAATATTGCTTTCACTTACCTGTATATGAAATATATAATAAGGGAAAATATTGCTATCGTGAAAAATTCCGATTTCCGATTTTTAACAGAAATACACGTTTTGGGGGTTCCCTGAGTCTAAATAACCAAGTCCGGTGAAATAGTCTGTGTGTCTGGGTATGTGTGATGTGTGTGAACAGACTAGCTAAAAAACGATAAACCGCACGAAAGTGAAATATGGTATTTGGTATTATATGCCCGTGATGTAACGGCAAAAGTTTCGTCAGAATCGAGTAGGGTAAATCGAATAATGGAACGGTTGCTTAATTAAATGAATTTTATCACATCTTTATTTTTTTATTTTTTTTTTTTTTTTGCGATTTTCACAAAAACGGCTCTAACGATTTTTATTAAACTCAGGTAGGTATTATATCAGGTAGGCATTGGTTTTAGGTTTTGTCCTAGGTGAGGATTGAAGATACAACACTGACTTATCTACACATTATCATTAGAGATCTTGCGTAGTTGGAAAGAAAAAAACCGGTACGTTATAAATTATGACTGTAATGACCGCAAATACACAATCGGTACAGGGTTTGTAGTGCGGACGCATGTTTCAAATTTTATTGACTGAAACATATATACATCCCAACCATAGAACTGGTCAGCTTCATATTAAGGCTAAAATGTTATAAGGTTCAGAGCTCAATTCAAATACCTTACTTCACTTCTTGTTTTTTTTTTTATTCAATCGTTTTGACCTATTAAATTTCTATTACGTTTTCAAATTTAGTTATCGCTGTTACCCAAAAAATAAATAGCGTTGTACCACTCTAGTTTTTATAATCATTATTGGTTTTTAGGAATCCACACGTCTCCACTCAGCAACCTATTGTTTTATTTATTCTGAAATTTGCTTTTCTTTTATAACGTAACAACTTGAAGTTGTCTTCAGGTGTCAGTGTGTGTGTGTGTGTGTGTGTGTGTGTGTGTGTGTGTGTGTGTGTGTGAAGTTACTTTAACATGGTTGTGACCTTTAGGAGATTTCAACTAAATAAGTCATAATAGTAAATTGATTAGTAGAACGTAACAATTAAAACTTATATCTAAACAGACTCAATAACCTTAAGATAACGTTAAGAGTGATGATTTTCAGGTTATATGGACCATGCAGAGTACTTAACGAGAAATATATATTTTGAAAATGACTTACCTTTCTGGTACGTTGATATCTGTAAAAAAAAAAAAAATAATAAGATATTAATAAATATATTTCAAAAAGACACAACAGTTTTATTTAAACTTTATTCTTACTACTTAATGCTTAGCAAAATAAATAAACTATGTATATAATTGTTGTTTGTTTCACGTCCCTTTAGGCAATTCATGCTAATCAGACGATGCTACAGTGGTTACGATGCTAAATTTTTCCTGCCCAGGTATAATTAGGACAGGGATCTTTAACGAGATATGTCTATAGTAACAGGAACATTGAAGATTTTGTAACACCCTCACACCTCAACACCAAATAATTTAAGAAAAACCTAAAATTTGTGTGTCTTAAAAAAATTTTTAATTTGAAACAAAGATAATAAATAATTATTTTGAGAAAAGTAGGAAAACGCACTTAGAAGTTTGAAATATAATAAAATTTCTTTTCTTTTTTTCTAAAGAATTTTTTTTCAGGGATTTTATTTTAGTTTTATCTGAGGCATTTCGCTAAATTAAAAAAGAAACTCATTGATCAAGCTTGATTAGAAATTCCATTGATATTAGCGACATATAGAGTTTTAGCAAGCATTCCAACTATTCTTGTACTACGGTAAGCTATTAAACTTCTTCGCCAAACTTCACTGACTTTGAGTATGTTGGGAATTCACACGGGGAGGAAAGTGTGAAATTGGTGTGAAGTCACAAAATAGTTTGCAATCCTGCTCTAATTACCTTCCTACCTTTAAATAGTATCTAATGGATATTTGATCTATTTTGAAATGATCGAAATATATTTTAGATAATCATGACTCAAATGGGAGTCCCATTTAAATCGTGTTAGGAAATCGCGTACTTAAATATTCTTAAATATCGAGGTATTATAAAATAGAATTATATTTGTTAAGGAAAGGACTGCTTTTCACGGCCAATTTTTAATTATTAGTTATTATTAGGCAAGCTTGCTGTCAAATTATTAAATTCACAGGGATGAATACATTTCGGCGGTAGTCGTTCGTGAGGCTATGCGAAGATGACAATGGAGGATTTTAGACTGTAAGGATCTCCTCTTTGTTGTCTTGATGTCTTGTTCGACATTCAAACTTTGTTTTTCTGATGTGTACCTAGAGCTTTGCCATATTTTACGAGCTTTCCGTTTCTTTGAGACAAGATGTGTGATCTCAGGCTAGATGTAATTGTGCTTTAGGGTTAGATAGTATGGAAACCCATGCTGAATTTTGAATGGTTTATGTATAAACGAATTTTCAATACATAATCTAAACTTATAACATTAATTTGTTTTTCTGAGGTCAGTGATGGATGAGTTTTTATTTGTGGTTCTGAGTCAATCGTCAGGAAAAGAGGAGAATGATCCGAAGATAGGTCAGTTACATTAGTATTATCGCACTGTTGTAAGTTAATTCGTACATCAGTAATTGTCAACATCCATGTGGCAATATGTGGGAGAACTGGGGGGGACAATAATTTACATTTCGGAACGAGAGTGGCATTGCGGAGGGCTCTCTCTACCCCGAGGATTGCTTTTTGTACTGTCTCATACCTGGTACACAAAAACATGTTGCCCAAAGAATGCAAGAGTTGATCAATGTTTTGAATTGATAAATTCTTACAAGGAGGGCAATATAAAGCGGCGATGGTTAGATTAAATTGAACGCGTTTATTAAAAACATTTTAATATACCTTTATATTTTTTACCTTGTAATAAAACAGAGACATTTCTCTGAAAAAGGATGAATATTACACTCCTTTTCCAGCTATAATGGAAGTCTTCAAGAATTTAAAAAAAAGAAAAGGCTTTAAAAATTCTTTCTTATTCTAAATTTTTCATATTTCAAAGAATATTTTCCTTGTTCTGAATTTGCAAATAAGGGAACATTTGTAATTTTTTATATATTTGGAAAAATATTGAAATATTTGGGAGAAAAGCCCTCCGTACGATAACCGAGATGATATCTTATCAGAGTACTAACATAAAAAAAAGAATGGCCAACAAAGAACAGCTGAGTGAAACTAGATATTAGGCAAGCAATCCGTCGAAGCCTTTAAGTCTGATGCCTCAAAACTGGGCCAGAGACCTCGTGGTAAGGCAAAAAAAAGATTGATAGATAAAATTAAGGAAGATAGCTGCAAAGCTAGATACAAAAAATTTGGAATAAGAAGCCCAAGATAGGCAGAAGTGAGAAGTCAGGTTCAGGCCGACTAAAAATCTACAAGGTCTGTAAAAGTAGAATAAAAAAATAAGAAAAAAACACTGCCAGTATCAATTGAACCATGATAAACACCGCTACCTATCTAAACAGAATGGTGGGAAAAAATAGTTATTTTTTTATAAAAAACTATTATGACTTCCCCAGAACACACTTAGATTGCATTTTAATTGCATCTTAAAAGTTTTTAAATGTCCTCAACAATGTTTGCCTCTGCTATTGTTGAAAATTATTATTTTACAAATTTTTTTTTGTCAAAACCATAGAACGATGAATTTTCCATATCAGTAGCAAATGAACTATATACTGATGAATTGCCCTCGAAGATAGAAAGCTGTATAAGAGATGAAATAGTAAAATTTATTAATGACTCCATGAATAACTCTAAATTCCACCTAATTTATAAAAAAAACTGGACACATACCTTAAAAATAGACATATTTGTAACAACCATAAATAACAATCTATGAAGTTAATTTTTAAGGCACGGAAGGGAATTCTGAACTATAACTTTAAACCGTGGGACCCAATTAGAACTCGATAATCCAATATGTGTAATCTAAATGAAAATGGAACCAAAATTCATTTCTTACGAGTGATTTTATGAGAAAATGGTCAGGAAAACCGGTTCTTGACGAGTTTTATAAGTTACCTTAATGGAGAAGGCTGGGTTAGGTTAAAAAGCTATAATAGAGAGGCTTATAGTTACTTATAAAAGAATTTAATTATTTATTTATTTTATTTATTTATTTATTTAAACATGGTGAAAAACAGAGAAGGTTATCATCACCCGCAAATTAGAAAGGGCGTAGCTGTTATATGAGAGGGTAGAGCCCCACTTCTTTAATGAAACTCAAGAGTTCATGGTCATCTTCTGATTTGCTCCTAATGCTGCAGCGATAGACCGAGGAATTCCCATCTGGATCATCTTGTCATTATAAACCGGGCACTCTTCGATTATGTGCCTCACAGATAGTAATGTTCTGCACTGTGTGCTTTTTATGTGGTTGCTGGCTTTTTAGCCATCAGACAGCTGTGGGTGAGGCGGCAGTGCCCTATGCGGAGGTGAGTAATGACCACTTCCTCTCTTCTCGATGAACTTGAATATGAAGGCCATTCCCTAACTGATCTCTTGATCATGCGAAGCTTATTAAGAACTTGTCCATCCCATACTACCTGCCACTTCCTCCAAATCTCCCCCCTAAGAGGCAAGAACAGCTCTGTGCTCGATAAAAAGGAAATTTCTGTGTTATCCAATCCGTGAGCTGATTTGGCTGCTCTATCTGCGTGCTGCCTACCACGCCGATATGGCTTGGCACCCATACAAAAAGAACTCCTTTCTTAGATTTTTTCATCTGATGTAAATGGCTGTGAATTTCTTTGACCAGTGGTTTTTCTGAGAAAGGATTTCTTAAGCTTTTCAGGGCGCTTAGTGAATCCGAACAAATCACAACCGAGTCTGCTTTAGCCGTAATACTATGTTCGAGGGCCTTCAGCAGAGCTGTTAATTCAGCTGTAAATATGGAGCAGAGGTTGTTTAGTTTGTACTTTTTTGAAGTCAGATTAAACACTATCGCACAGGATGCAGATACTTCTATTTTAGAACCATCCGTGTATATTATTAGACTCTTTTTGTAATTGCAGAGAATAGAGGAGAGCGTGGTTTTCAGGCAGTGGATTGATTAATTATTTTTAACTAATCGGAACAAATCCATATTGATAGCGGGAGCGGTTAGAACCCAAGGGGCTAGGTTGTCGTCACTGAACATTATTGGATTCCTTTTAATTTCTTTTAAAATATCATCGAGCCTTATACTAACTGGGAGTGACGGGTTTTTCGCTCTCTCGTATAAGTTTTTATAACGTGGATTGATACAGCAGTCGTATGTAGGATTGTCCGGCTGGGTGAATAATTTGGATAGATATCTTGCACCAAGTTTTTGACGACGGAAAGTTAAGGGGAGTACACCAGCTTCCGAACAGAGGCTAAGGGCTGGGCTACTACGAAATGCACCTGTCGATAAACGTAAACCAGTATGATGATGCACCGAATCCAGCCGAGATAGGACAGATTTAATTATTGATTGACAACATTTAATTTGACATTTATTCATCCTAATGAAGGGTTTTTGTTTGAGATTTAGTTATCTTTCTTTTATATATATTTGTAATACTATATTGCTATGAATTAAGGGCTATTGTTCTTAATGCCTGTATTGAAACTTATTTACTTATCTGCTCTTTGAATGATATTTGTCAGCTTTATTTTTTTGTTTTTAAATTGTAATGGAATTTGAATTAAATATTTTACGTTTAACGGACTCACAGAGACGGACAATTAGTCCATCGCAGAGGTTTTTGTAAATAATGTAATTATTGAAAAAAAAAACCATCCAATCATTCCTATCAGTGAGTTAGACCATAACCTTTAAAGGGACCTTCAGTAGGAAACAAGGAGCGGTGTTCAAACATATAAGAATAATAGAGGTGACTTTCATCACTCAAATCGAAATGTGTATCCATTCATACATTCCATTAGTAAATTAATATTAAAATGAGAGGAGGAGAGGAGGTAAAGATAAGGTATTGAAGTGAGGGCCCCTTAGTGTTCAAACAATCCACTCCTACAGAACAAGAGATTGGAGGATCAGGCAGAATAAACAATATTTGCTAAGACATCGCTGAGTCTGCAAGGTCCGCCTTCGATGGATGATTAATTCTATTCCTAAGCAAACAGTACCTTATGCTACCACCAGCGTACTCGCTGAACCTTTTTAACAAATGCCTCAATCATTAGATGTATCGTATTCCTCTGAAGGAAAAACTAAAAATTTTCATCTGAGAGCCATCTCTTGGCACCTGAGTGTACTAAAATATTCCCTCTTGTAGCATAATTATTTATGTGTGTGAAGAGATTTTTTTCATGTCTATTTCAGACTAAGTGGACACTATTTCAGGGTGACCTAGTGGACACACTCTAAGATGTTATAGAGTACTTTTAATAAATCAAAATAAGCGATTAGCCAAACGATTTGGTTTGGATGCCTTTTGTTGTCTGCTGAATTCATATTTTAAATAGATATTTGAAGTCCAATTTTATTTCTGATAACTTTGTTCTGAAGGAGGAATCTACAAGTTAAGTTTTGAATGAACGGTCAATTTCTTTATAGGCAATTGGCAAAGAAAATCAGTTTCTTAACAAGCCATGTATCATATCATTCTGAAATAATTGGTAACTCAATATTACATTTATGCATTAATGAAACGTTTAAGTAACTTTACATTAAATCTATATGAGGCTCTATGAAGGTTGCCTGTGTTAAAATTTGACTTGTATACTTACTGTATTGTACTAGCATTCCCCGTCGCGGCTTTGTCCGCGAGCCTTTAAAATCAATTCTGTGATCATTAACTTGGCATTGATTTAATATAATATGTTAATATTAACAACATAACAGGGACCGGAGCTTCCGGTAGATGGAATGTTGGAGGGGGAAGCTGCCGGCTCGGTAGAAACAAAAAATTGCTTACTCGTCGTGAACGCTTCATTTTTCGGCTTTAAAACATGGTTTTCGACGGCCCGTAAGGCTTTCGAGTTAAACTCGTCGTATCAAGATCTTTAAAATGAGTCCAAATTAGATATTTTTTCTCGAAGTACAAAAATAGGTGTCTGTTAGAGTTAAACGACAATTTCGCCATTTAGACCACTTAGGGGTTACATTTTTGAAATTCCTCTCTTAGCGGTTACCTAAAATCTAAATTCCGATCTTCAAGTTTCTATCATTAGTAGTTTTTGCTCTGCATTGATTCTATCAGTCAGGAAAAAGCCTCTTATATATATGGAGAAGAGATCGAAATAAACAATCACCATCCCCAATCATGGGAATCACAGTGTGAATAATTTGATTACTACTAATATTTAAATAATCAGTAGCCATATTTTATGTGAATGTCTATTTTAATAATATTGTAACTTTAAATCGATATTCAAATAAAAAACATATGGTTTAAAATCTCAAAAATAGATTTCCGTTAGAGTTAAACGACAATTTTGCCATTTAAGCACCTTAGGGGTTACATTTTTGAAATTCCTTTCTTAGTGGTTACCTACATCGCGTTTAAAATCTAAATTCCGAACTTCAAGTTTCTATCATTAGTAGTTTTTGCTCTGCGTTGATTCTGTCAGTCAGGACAAAGCCGCTTATAAATATAGAGATTATTCCAAGAATATTCCCATGAACATATTTCACATTTAATCAAGCGAGAATAAAACTTCTCATTATTGCGAGAAAATAACAAAGCATGATATTATATTATGTAAACTAGACAAATAAATAGCAAGAGCGAATTGTGTTGTCATCCAGCTTACATAAACACGACATTTGGTTTAAATATTTGCTTTCCTATTTCATCTGATACAATATTATGCTTTCATTTGTGTATTTAAAACCACCTATTTTAAATGCTTTATATCATATTTATATTTTTTGTTCAGTTCTTATTATTACATTTAAATTTTTCATCATTCTCATAAAATAGAAACTTACTCGTGCTGTTGATAGCTTTAAGGAGTAATACTTACAGGTTTTGTAATCTAGGCGGAAAAAAAAAAAGAAATCATAACTTTTAAGCCCGATCTATTAACATGTTGCTTTAATATCTTTGTTAGCTGAACGAGCTGCGCTTTAAAGGGATTTAGGGTTCTGTATCTTCAGCTTATTTTTTTAAGTTTTTCCGTAATCGTTCATACGAAACGTGAAATACATTGATATTATTTGTTAGCTTATAAATAAGTAGTTCATTGAATTAGCGTTAAAACTCTTATTGGCTTAATAATCTTAAATGACCACTAATATTGTTAAGTGAGAGAAAAGTTTGCGCGTTCCCAAAGCCAGCAGGGCGCAATATTATTGCTCTGGTGGTTAATTATGGCTTTAATACTTCCGGCAAATTAATGTAGACTTCTAAATTAAACGAAAAAGAAAATGAATGCTCATGGCGATTAAATATCATTGAA
Source organism: Aelia acuminata (assembly GCA_911387785.2). Classification (NCBI taxonomy): domain Eukaryota; kingdom Metazoa; phylum Arthropoda; class Insecta; order Hemiptera; family Pentatomidae; genus Aelia; species Aelia acuminata. The sequence goes on along the minus strand of OU426979.1, from coordinate 143,457,954 downwards.
CATATATGCTCAAAGATGTCAAATATGAGTTGTTCCTATGAATTCAAGATGAGTAGATTGTTCTCTATCTGTATTACGTTGAAACTGTATTAGTAGAACTTCACGCTCAATTTGCTCGTTCTGGTTACTTTATATCGGAAAATGTAAAAGGAAAAAAAGTCTAGTGCAATATGAACGATTTGGGAGTAAATTGATTCGCTAGGAGCTTGAACCATCAAGATCCCATCATTGATTTTTATTTCGTTTTAATTAGTATATCTAGACCACTAGAAATACTGATTATACCGAGGGCACATCCCTTCCCCCTTCCGCCTAAACTTGGCAGATATTTGCGTGGGAACATACAGTTTCCTGGGTCATTAGAACCTCCCTAACTAGAACCTGGAGTCAAACTGCGGTGCAAGAAAACTGCATCCTCGACCACGACCAACGCCTAGGTTACAACGCATGCACTCGTTTTATGTTTAGGTAGGGAAACTGAACTGAACTGAACTCCAGTCGTCTAAATCAAATCTATAATTAGAGACCAGGGAATCTTTTTATTTTTTATTTATTTATTTTTTATTATTTTTTTTTTTTTGTTAAAGATGAACTTTTCGCTCAGCCTAAGTAAAGAGATGTCATTTCTATCGTCTCAGTGGTAGTTAAGTTA